>JASDQU011377152.1:6677-20568 GCA_032191745.1 Picea mariana
GAGGAATCGATCAAACTTGCAATGTTGGAGCCAGGCTAGCCAAAGGAGGTCCCTATGGAGGTGCTGGAGATGACAAGGGTGAGTATACCATGTCTATTGACTTCATGTTATACCATGTCTATATACTTCATGTTGCAGATTTGGTATAAGAGTACTGTGAGTGTTTAGGACCCAGTCAACTCTCTATTATGCCACTTGTAGTACTGCAAGGAAACTGACGGTATGCTTAGTGCCAAGAGATCAGGTAAGGTTTAGGAAGTTTGACTTAAACCGACTTTGTAAATAGCAAGTCCCAAGTAGGTTTCGGTGGCTATGGACTCAAATTAAGGCAATTGAAGTGACCATGTACCCAACTAGTGGGTTTGCACCAACAACTGGACCCATGAAGTTAGGGAATGGTCCCAAATGGGTGCCCCAAGGAGTCAGAGTGAATAAAATTGGTGATTAAGGGGAAAAAGGCACCTAAGGAATCCACCCAAGTGCTAGATATCCCAGTGAGGTCCCATGTCTAGGCTAGGGTGAGAAGGACTCTAGGAAGGTGATCCATAACATTAGAGTAGTAGTTGAGAGGCATCATATCATCATTAGGAGGGTCAGGTATCAATATGACATAGGGGTGGGCTGCACAAGGCACCTCTTGGTGGGTGGGTGTATGTGAGTACCCAAGTGCAAATCTCATAGGCTATAAAAGCATTTTTCAAAAGAACTGGAAATTTTTTTYTGAATGGTGAAATTTAGCTCCTAAAATTTTTCTTGTCACCAAGCTTGGTCAATGCTTCGCTGGGGTTCCAAGCATAGTTATCAGATCTGGCTGTCTCYGGATCAGACTAGCTGGACAAGACCTTTTTTAGTTTTCATATATCTAATTTGGTGTTGAAACTGCTGTTTGGCCAGTTCTTTTTCAAACTGGCTCGTTCAGGGTATGAACCAACGGGTTTGGCATCCAATCCACCCACAACATCATTCCCAAAAAAACATAAAACAATTTCMAAAATAGTTTACCCACCTCATAAACCCTAATCCTAGCCTATTTAAAGATAAATACCTTCTCTATTTGCCTCATACTATTGTCATTCGACATTGGAGATTTTGGAGCTATAGGAATGAGAGTTGATTCAGAGTCTAGGTTCTGATGATGATTAGGATCCTGATCTAGGGGATGATTTTCTTGATATAAGTGATTTATTTGAACTGTGTAGTTGTAGTATGAGTTGTACATTGTAGTGATCTATATTTACTTTTGTAATGCTCAAGGTCAATTTCCTACAAGCTTTGTCACCGCATTCGCCGAATTTGATCCTTCAAATTCGAAATTCGATGCATTTGATGAGCAGCCGTACAAATTCGATCAAGTTCGGCTAATTTAGTTCACCGTTCAACAGAGCCATCATTAGTTAAATATTTTATATGCCTTCGAATTTTCTAGCTCTTTGCATTGTATGGTTTCCTTTGGAAAGTTTATGACATGTGTTCTTTAGTGCTGGAATGGTTTCCATTGCCGAGATGCCTCTATGCACTAGCGTATCTTGGAATGGTTGCTAACTTCCCAGAATGCCTTGGTTTGGTTGCATATTCACCAATGGACATAATGACTATGAATCGGGTCGGGTCAAGAAAATTACGGCTTATTGAAAATCGATGGATTTGATAAATTTATTACGGCTTATGACCTTGGATAGATTAATTTTATATCATAGTTTAGTTATAGTTTTACTTTATTTTCATGTCATATTTGTTATGTTGTTTGTTATGATAAAGTTATATATATATTTTGTTTATAAAATTATATATCCTATTTTATATTTATTAAACTTAATATTAATATACTTATTATTTTTTATTATATTATATAAAAAATGTGAGTTATAATTTTGGGAGATTCTATTCAGTAAGCAAATAAGCCGTGATGTTAGAATTTATCAATGTGAGTTGTGTGGTTGCTAAAGGCCCCTTTACTCTTCATCTATTGTGATTTCATTCCTTCCAAAATATAACTATAGGTTCTTTTGCTTGGCCTCCAAAGAAATCCATATCGATATTATATTTACAGAAGACAATGATATCTGAAATACAGCTGCACTGGTCAAACTCAAATTGGTGCCCAAGTAGCAAGGACAGATGATTGGTTGTAGATGAAGTTGAATGGTGTCTGAGCAATCTATATTTACTTTTATAATGCTCAAGGTCAATTTCCTAGAGGCAGCTGTGGAGTGAACTTCAGTGAAGTCAAAATTAGATTAACATTTAAATAATTTTGGGTACTTTATTTTTTTTCCGATGAAATGCACCTCTCGGGAAACCCACTGGGTACTTCCCCCTCATACTGAGGATGGTACCCAGGGTTAACCAGCCGGTTGCAGTTTTGGCAACCTAACCCAGTGGGGACATCAAGTGAGGCCCACAATATTCACAGAGGCAGCCAGCTTGGGGACTTGACCCTGGGATCTCTTCCTTGTAATTCATGGCAGTCATAGAAGCAATTTTGGGTGCTTATATTCAGTAAGCAAATATTTTTTATGGCTTACAGCATCAATACCACCCAACTGAGCTGTTCTGTTATTATGAATTTATTAATATGAGTTGTGTGGCTGCCAAAGGCCTTTTTACTCATCTATTGTGATTTCATTCCTTCCAAAAGATAACTATAGGTTCTTTTGGTTTGCCTCCAACAACTCTAGGCACACACCTTAAGGTCTTGTTGATATGCACTGTCTTCCAGGAAATCAGTGGCATTTTAGTCTAATTTTTCATGATAGTTATTGCCACATCAAGTGGAGACTGATGTGGGTGATAGTTTTGTTCCTTGTAAAGGATAACAACTATTTGGAAGGGTTAGTTGTATTCCAAACCATGTGGTCTTTAGTTGCTGGTTAAATGTTGTTTATGCACCTCATCCCCAGCCAAAGGGATTCTATAGGAAGTAATTAAAAGAAAGATTGTTTATGATCGAAAAAATTCACGGTCTACTGCTCTAGTTGCTTGTGATTTTGATTTATTCTATTGGTGTTAGGTTGTGTGAATTCTGATTCCATGGTGCTTAGCTCTCTTTTTGGTCTTTAGGGAATGGAAAAGAAGAGTTTTGGTCTCTTTATGCTACTTGTTCTGCCATCCAGTTCACTCTCAGCTGTCTTTCTTCTCCACTTAGAGCTAGTTAGGTATTTCTTATTCTTCGACTTGCTTTAGTATTTATTTTATTAAAATTAAAGAATAAAACTGTTTTGACATGCTTATTTGAATTCATGACTGACAGGAAGGGAGTCTCGAGGAGGAGCTTGGCACAGTTGTGCACCGCTACAGTTCTAATAACTTTTCATGCTTTGGGGAGTTGGCACTTATGTGAGATTTCTTTAATCCTCCACCATTCCCATTCTGATTTTTCCCTTGACCTGACAAGGCTTTCCTATGTCCGTGTTTTGTTCTCATATGTTATTAAATGTTGTTTGAACAGGTACAACAAACCACTTCAAGCTTCTGTCCGTGCTGTAACTGATGGTTCTCTCTGGGCTTTGAAAAGAGAGGATTTTCGTGGAGTTCTTTTAACAGGGTTCTCCAATCCTTCTATTTTAAATGTCATAAGGTCTATAGATGTGCTTGCAAAACTAACCCTCATACAGCTTAACCGTTTAGCAGGTTCATTATCAGAAGTTTCATTTATGGATGGAGAGAGAATAGTTGATAAGGTAAGTGGCAGATATAATGATTTTCTTGTAGAAATTTGCTTTCTGATATTGTCCAAAGTTCAAACTTGAGTGGTTGTGATGAGGTGGTCCATTTCTCATTTGTAGAATGGTTTTTGTCAGAATGATTGAGGTCTGGATTTAGTTTGTGTTTTCAGTCACAGATGGATGGACCACGGAGGCAACATGGATTTGTACATGTGTGTATTGTGCTATTTAAAGCTTCTTAAGTGCTGAAATGAACTAAAATTTTTATCTGCCCTGGAACCTTGAATGTGAATGGTAGCTTAAATTACAAGTCGCATGAAGTTATCTAAATACTAATATTGTTATTGTCATAAATCCTGGTCTTCTAGCTTTTCATTATGACTTACAGTCTTAAACTGAGTAAAGTTTGTAGGACTTTATAGTTGGCCAGTATAGCGAAATGAATGTTTGTGAGTATTGTATCATGTGTTAGATTGCCCTCTGCCAAATTTAAAATTATATTTTCATTTTCTTGCATTCCCGGAGTGTGCATATTTAAATTATTTGCACCTTCCCTCTAAGCAAGATTTTGCTATATTGCATGATGTTACAGATTTATATGCTTATGAATAGCGTCTGGTGCCAGCTCTGTGTGGGCATTGCTTTAATTGTATTGCTTTAATTGTATGTTCTCACAGTTAATGCCGAGTACACTTAGATTATGACATTTTTTTTTCTCCCAAGGAAAACCCTGCGAAAAATCCTCTGAGTACTTCCCTATGACCCACAAATGGTAAATGGGGTAAACCATTGGTACCTAAGTTGCAAGCCAAGTCACCTGGTTTGAGTTCAAGCTCGAGTTCAGCAACCTTGAAGTTTGACAATGAAAGTTTTGGCAATAAAATTCGGCATTAAGTTTGACATAGTACAAAATATGAAAATTAACAAATATATGTAATAAAATTTAATACGCTCATTAAACACATGATAGAAATGAAAATAACATGCCAACATGATTAACCATATATTTCAAAAACACATAATCTTCTTCAAAATTTGAAAACATGTTTATGAGTGTGTCAACATGGTAGGGAATGTTTCTTCTTTCCATCTTTGATGTTTGAAATGGCTTGTGAATAGGTTAAAAGCTGAATAAGCTTGCAAAGTTGTGATGATATGGCGTTAGCCAACATTGTATAGTTTGCATTTGATTGGAGACTAATACATGGCCTTTTTTTGGCCAACGGACAAGAAATATGTGTAAGGAAAATCAGTGGTTCGCAAGGTGAAGAACGAAGAGAGGTGGTCTTCACCCGTTTGTTTGGTGAAGCCTAACCAACCTTCATGATTGGTGAAGTGAATAACAAAGGAATTCAAAGGGGCTTGAGCCCTCAGTTGGACTTGTAGAATTCAAAGAAGAAATTGGTTAAGATGGAATTTGAAAGGTCAAGGCACTGGAGATTTCGAATGGACAGAATTTGGATGGCCACAACAAAATTTGTATAAATTTCTCACACAAAGATAGGGGGCTTCCAAAATTAAGATTATTGGTTCTTTGTGAGTTCTTTGCAGTGGACATAGATAAAAATTGTTACCACAGACTAGAGCAAACTAGAGCCAGAGGCTAGAGATGTCAGACAAGTATGTCATGTCCCATTCCCGTTGACAACTCCGATAGGGAGTGACTTAGTAGTCTATTCACGTTCCCGTAGACTATAGTTGAGGAGGAAAGGGAACAACACCTTCATTTGATGTCACTAATTGGAGCCTAAAGTAAAAGTGATATTAAATAAGCTAAAAAGGGTGTTTTAAGTGACCAATAAAGTCCAAACTTAGGAAAAGTCACTTAATTAATAAAGTGAACGAAGAATTAGGTCTGGAGAGGGTATAAAGGATGCAGAGCGATCCACTTCTCTCATTATGCAGATTATGAATTGGAAATTAGAACCCATAGAGGAGTCATACGCCTTCTTGTTTTGTGGATTTCTGGATGAAATTACCACCATTGACAGAGTTCGGTGTTGAGAGACACACCCTAGTCCATCGGGAGGACCATACAGATTCTTCATTGAGCTATAGGTTCAGGGTATAGCAGTAGAGTGATCCAACACAAGTCAGTGCGCAGATATTCCAGTTGCAGCGTGAGGTTTTGGGGAGGATTTATCAAAAGTCAGGGGTCGCTAGGCCCAACCGGACAGGGAGAGCCAAATTCCTTCCGACCCATTTGAGAGGAGGCCAAGGTGCTTCCAGTGAGACAGATCTCACGACTTTTTGATGGGTAAAACGCCCAGGGCGTACCAGTTCATCAGTTTACAGTGTGTGGGGGTTTGGGCATCCATCCAGGGTTTCGACAATGTAGAAAAGAGCCAACGTCCCATCTTTGAGGTAAGGCGACTGTGCTAGTAAGTAGGGCGACCCATTTGAGACAGATCTCAGCCCGTTCTGACAAGTATTGCTAGTAGGGTGACTGTGCTAGTAAGCATGGCGACCCATCTGAGACAGATCTCAACCCGTTCTGACAAGTATTGCCACTAGGGCGAACTATCCAGTCTTCTACAACATTTTTGCAACACATTTTTGGTTGATTGTAGCGCTTCCTTTCGTGCATGCAGTGGATCTACCTTGCAGATCTCAGATCCATCCATATATCGTCGTTATCGGTATTTTTTCAGTATCTTGTTTTGTATTCCAGTTAAGATCGACATCTATAAAGATCCGATTGAAGAGTTTTGCTTGAGTTTTCGCATATTGCCTTATATTGTCCATTATTTTGCTTAATAAAATTGTTGAGTTGGTTATGTTTCCAAATCTATTTGCATGCAATGTATACAACTATTAAACATAGCAAAATGCATCCAGAAACCTTTTGAAACTCAACTAGAAACCCCAACGCATCATATTTGCAGTCACAACCCCAGAGTTAGCAGTTGATATCCAGATCCGAGGATCCAGGGGTATTACAAAGTAGAGGCTAGAGTGGCTCGAGAGTCTAGGAAATGAACGTTGGAGTCTGTTGTAGAGGAAAATATGACAATGTCAAGCGGGGAGCAAGGAAATGAGAACATACGTGGTTGGTGGAGGAATAAGGTTTTATTTTATTTATTTATTTGCAACCGAATTTCAATTGCAAATTTCAATGAACCTTTGCGATTTTCATTTGAATTTGTTCAAGTTCGAGTTCGAGTTTGAGTTTGACTTGAGATAAGTTGAACATGAACGAACTGTTAGAAAAGTAGGTTTGCTCGTTTAACCGTAGACAATACAACAATATTGTCACCCAACCATAGGCTGAAGCCACCCCCGAGCACCTTAACCTTGACAGAGAATAATTTTGGAAGTAAACCCTAGGCCTAATAGCCAATCAATGTAGCGTACCTCTCTCTAGAGCTAGCACACAAGTCAGAAAGTCCAAACCATAACGAAGAGAAAGTCCAAGCCTAAAACCGAAAATACAAGTTGCAGTAGCTGCAGCTGCAGCTACTCTCCAGACTTGCGCACTTACTAAATTTCTGCAGTGCGCACTAGATTTCTGCAGTTTCGAGTTGTGTGTGTACAAATGAGCTCTGGCATCTTGTATTTATACTGCTCTTTCTTAGCAGTCTGGGTCGACTTCTCTTTCTGGAGGCTAAAGACTCAATATTAAATTATTTTCTTTATCTGACTTGTCTTCTAGGGTTATATCCAGTGCTTTAGGGTTTCTTCTTGCTTCTTGAAATATTCTATTCTTGTCAGGGTTACATGTGGAGGTTAACACCTCCAGCAACTACCATAATATCAGCATGAACTTGTTCGGATTGCCTTGAAATTTGGTGAATTTCGAATCTCTTCCTTGAAATTCGTCGAATGCAATGACTTAGGTTGCAATCACCTAAGCATCTTAGGGAGAGATCTCACTTCTAGCTCATGACTGATTGAGCTAACCCTTGGGTCTAGATTAGGACATTTCTTACTACCAATAATCAAGTTTATCAGTCTTTGTGGATATGGATACATGATGCCATTTTTGAAAATTCGGTTTGTTGGGTTGCACTGGTGCAACACAAGTGCATATATTATATTATATTGTATGGTATAGTTATATCCAATATGTAAAAATTTAGAAAGTGGATCTATAAAATGTAAAGACAATAAAACATCAAACTTGAAAAACATATGATTATGGCTATCATTTATCAACTAATGATTTATTTCATCAGGTGTCTAGATTGAAGATCCTGATTTTATAATAGTCACGACAACGTTTGAAATTTCTATGTAATAAAAATAGTTATTATGTTGTCTTATCTTATTTTATCTTATATCTCTAATATCAACCCAAATGAACAAGGTTCATTTCCTGAATATGACATGAAAAACTTGGTTCATAAATTGGATATCCAAAATAAATGGAATAACATAAAAGAATCCATATGGATTAAAATATTATATTGAATAACATATGAGAGATGATGATGATACAATGCCATGTGATGGTGTACTTATAACATTGACTAGTTTCAATGGTTAATAGGTCATGTCTTTTAGATAGGATGTGTCCTTTTAATTATTATTGTTATTATTTACTGATATTTATATACAATGTTCCATAGGGACGCGTCCCCCACATTTCTCATGCACTTGGGATGGGGGGCACTTGGGGAGTTGTTTCCCCACGTCCCCCTCTTGGGGGGACGTGGGGGGACGTTACTCCCCAGGGTGGAGGATGAGTTTCCCCAAAAAGGGTGCGTGTGGGCATTCTCCCTTGAAAAGAGGGGCTTCTAGACGTCCCCCACGAAAGGGAGACTCCTGGGTGTCCCCCCCGAAAGGGAGACACCATTGCTGAATCCAGAACCCATGAGCAAGACTTCGACTCAATCTTGACGTTTTCATCAACCGACAACACCCACAGGAGGCCAGGATCAGACAACCCAAGCACAATATAACGACGAATTTTGATCCACTTGTTTCAACTCATGAGAGCTCAGTGCCCACGATAACCACGCGGGCCCCACCACGAATCCCAGAGCAAGACATTATGGAGGGGGGGGCGCTAGGATTTCCTCCCCATCAATCCACAAGGAACCTGGGGCTAATCCAATAGCTTTGTTGTCCATTTCATTGACTAAGGTGTTGTTTTCTCGGAGAACATGGAAAAATTGAGTAGAGAGAGAAGATAAATTAATTCTGATATGTCCAATGAGGACCTTCAAACCTAAATCCTTTCGATCAGAACCTGTCACAAAGTATCTTATAGTATTTTTTGAGTCACCCACAATATTAAGCTGGGGGCTTTGTGGTTGTTTGACAATTTGAATCCCTTGAAAAACTGCGTAAGCCTCAGCCTTGTTGTTCGAGGAGAGCTTGAGGCTCCAATAGAATTTGACTTCCCGATTTCCTATGGGGCCAAAGAGCACCCCGCCCACACCTGCCTCCCCTTAGTACTATTTAGTATTTTACTGTTTACTATTTAGTATTTACATGGGATGAATTGTTATTGTTGAGATTTTATCATTATTATTTTTATTTTTAAAGTTTTATATTTATATTTTTTATATTATATATGTGATGTCCCCCCATCCCCCATTTCCCTAAAATCCCTAAGATCTGGGGTTGCTTCCACACGTACCCCCTGTGCGTCTCCCTGCTCTTGCGCCCCCCCCGGTCTCGGAGTCTTGGTGGAACATTATTTATATATTTATGTTGATTACAACTATACTGTCCTTGAATATGAACATCAATAAACAATAAGAGACCCAAGAAAACAATTTTAGATTATATCCTAGGAAAACAAGTCCAGTATCCTCCATTAGGATCCTCATCAGAAGAGAAATATAGATCAAGAAATATAAAAATATAAGTCCACTGTTTTAGTTGTTTATCATTTTTGTATTTGTCATTGTTTCCTTTTGTTATAGCTCCTTCTGTTTAATAAACATCRAGAAATCTTGATCAGAAAATGATATTTGCTGGAAAGCCTGGAATGTGATAGCTTGGTTTTTGCATTTGACAATAGTCAAATGTAGTAGAAACAGTGCAGTCCTGTAAAAATAAATGCACTCTCAAGAAGAAATTTGTTTCCCTCTTGCAGCAGCCTGCTTTAATGTTATGTTGTAGACACATTTTCAGAACCAATTTCAGAACAAATATTGGAGCTTATGCCAAACATTGGGATTTTTACAATGAATTAATCGTTTTATTCTTTTTTCAAGGCTTCATGACTAGTTTAACTCTTAATCTGTTTGGGTTGCCTTTTCTGTTGCAGCATGAGAACCTTTCAGCATTTTATATTGTTCAGCACGGAGAGGTGGAATTAACCTATCACTCAGAGTTAGATTCAGGGTTGGCTACCTGGAAAATTCTTTCTCATGATACTGAGTGGGAAGATTTAAATGAAAGTCAGAAGTACTTGAGGAGGAAAGGGGGAAGCTATTTTGGAGAACAGGTTCTTCTTGGTGAGCAGATCAATTCAATAACTGCAGTTGCTATTGGTAATGTTGTGTGTTTGATGATTACAAAAGAGAAGTTTGATTCAGTGGTGGGGCCCTTTCACAGAATCAGCCAAGATGATATCCAGTACGTAACATTTTGGCTATCTCATGGATTGAGCTCAATGTTAGAGTATATTTGTATGGTTGGTTTTTAGTATGCTTTTATGTGTTGTGATTTCATGCAGGATAAATAGTGTGTCAGCACATGATGTTAGTATTGTTTTTAGCCAGTATTTAGTAACTGCTGAACAATAAGTAATTGTTGCTGGTAAATTTAAAATTTGGCTGCATTTTGAGATGCCGAACTGGCCCTGATTGATTTTCCCTCACTATTTGTCCAGCTTAAGAGATTGCACAAGGAGAGAACATAAGCAGGATATCAATGCCACAGATTTCTCGAAAGTCCAGATATCAGAGCTGGTCTGTAGTGTTTTATGTCATTCCTGATTGAAAGGAGAATTTTGGATATAATATTTAGTCTGACTTGGGATAGAGATACAGGGAATGAAAAATTGTTGGATGTTCTAGTCAGCCTTGTTAACTAATTTTATGTTTCTGTAGGAATGGCAAAGAACAGTCTATGCTACAGATTGCTGTGAAATAGGACTGGTTCTTAAGAAGGGTTCAGGTATAAAATGCTATCAGTGGTTAGTATAGAGTTTGGCTAGATATTTATGTATGTTTTCATTTTGGTGTCATTGGCTTACATTATGCTCTTTCTAAATTGTTGAATGTGTCAATATGGAATGGTTGTGCAAATTCCTATATGAGCTTAACATGTCTCATGAAAATCTTCATTATTTTTGGTCGAATGGTTTACTATGGATGTGAATGATAAGAAGAGTCTGTTATTTTCTTTTACTTTGTGGGCATTACATTGACAACTATATCAATTTCTCCAACATTCAGAGAATCTGCTGAGTTTGAAAAGGTTTTCAAAGCACAAGATAAAGCAGCTTGGACGTGAAGTACAGGTTCTTAAGGAGAAGGCTCTTATGAAGAGTTTGCATCCCTCGTTATTCGTGCCACAGGTTCTCTGTTCATGTGCTAATCAAGAATTTGCTGCTATTTTGCTGAACACAAGTCTAGCTTGTCCTTTGGCAGCAATTCTGCATGCACCATTGAAAGAAGATTCTGCTCGTTTTATTTCTGCTTCAGTTGTTGTAGCTGTGGAACTGTTGCACAAGGTCTGCTATTCCTACTTTTGGAGATAAGCATTTGTGTATTGTTTCATTAACCGTGTTGAGTTTTCTGGAGAAAATGGACCCGACATAAGTGTCATTTTTATATGAAATTTGTACTGCAATGCTTACAAACTTGTCATTAACTATATTCTAAATTGGATTTAGGATGGAGTTGTATACAGGGGTGTTTCACCTGATATTCTAATGGTTGATCAGAAGGGCCGTTTGCAGGTGGACTTTATTGTTCTGTTTGATTTTAAGCACATGATTAGCAGAAGTGTACTTGAACATTTTGTATTGGATTTTGATATGACTTAATTTGGCACTTTGTAATACAGCTGGTTGACTTCCGGTTTGCGAAAAAGCTATCTGATGAAAGAACATTCACAATATGTGGGATGGCAGACTACTTAGCCCCAGAAATAATTCAGGGAAAAGGCCATGGGCTTACTGCAGACTGGTGAGAACGTCTTACAAGTTTTTCTGTCTAGAAACACTGGTTTATTCTCAATATAATTGCTTTCACTTCTGGCATGGAACAGTAAAGATATCTATTGTTTTGTTTCTTAACACAAGAAACAAGTACTCCAATATAATTTTTTGCAAGTGCTCGATTTTTGGTTTCCTCACTCAGAATAATTCTGTCGAAAAAGACTCAAAATGCTTTCCTTCAAATTAGAGGATGACAGTTTACAATGTTCAATTACTTAATGATATGAATTATTTTAACGGAAAAACTGTGAAATATATGCTTAATTAGTCCTGAGAAATGTATTTGTTTGTTATGCTTTTTGAGGTCTCATGTATGTTCCACACTAGGGACAAGTTTGGGGATCCCTGGGCAGACCAATCTCAAGGGAGAACAAATAAATATTATAGATTGATAGATAGATAGATAGTTGTTGGCCATAAATGCTAAAAGCAGTGCAGGCAGGGAGCTTGGCATCTCCTGGCTGGAAAATAAAGTGCAGGTATTTCCCTATCCACTTATCTCCTTCCTCTTGCAAGGAATGGAGCCATCACAACCATTCCTTGTGTATGTGTATGTTTTTCACTGTGCATTTCTCACTTCCTTTTAGATTGTATCCATGCTTACTGTATCTACTATCAAGCATACACAACACAACTCAACGGCAAAATAGTAGCTATATATTGATGGGATCAGACTGTAGGATGTTTTAGATGGAAAATGTGTCCTTGCTTTTCAAGTCAGTCTATAATTTCCAACTGACTGCATTTAAAAATGCCTACCAGCTATTCATTTGCTTTGATGTCAGGTCCATTGTCTTCACAAGTAGTCTTTACTATGCCAGATATGTGAAAATTTAGGATCTGTTATCTCCTATCCTAGTGATAACTAAGGAGATTATGTCTCAAGGCCCACAGGTCTTAGACATGGAGTGCCGAGAGCCAGACGACTTAAGCTTGGCCCTGGAGGGCCCATCTTTTCTTCAGTGCAGCCTGTCTATCAACAACAACAACATCCATCCCACCAGCCTGGTCCTGAAGTAGCAGTGGGTCTTGCTCTATGAGGTAATGAGTCCAGGTATCATGGTATGTGTCACTCTGATTTTCAAAGCATTTGAATATGTTGCACTGAACTCTCCTTTATTTCATAACGTTTGCTTGGAAATTATGCTCTTTAACTTGTTCATACCTGGGCGGGTGACAAAATGCCCTAGTAAGCTGGTTCTCCTTTAGGATGAGTTGCCACTGGGTGGGTCTATGAAAGGTCATCGTCCATTCCTTCCATACCTACCACTTTTTATCATTATCACTCTCATCTTCCCCTACCTTGGTTCGGGCATTGGGTTTGCCACACTAGGAAGGGTTTTACCTTGCCTTGTGGGAAGAAGGGGCTAAAGGCCCAGAGGGTAAAAGTAGCTGGCAAGATTTATAAGCCAAAATAAAACCTTTGAGATGCTTCGCCTAGGAATTCTCGTGAAAGCAATAAAGGGCTTCTCAGTAAGAAAAGGGGATTTGTAAGATAAAACAAAAATCAAGGTCTAGTTGGTGGATGGGATGTCTCATCATGAGCTGGCCTATTAGGTCCATGGGCATGTAGCGGTATGACACTACCATCTATTTGGTCACCAAACTAGGGTAGTGACTCTTGGTGGCATAGCTAAGAGAAAGGGGGTCTCATCACGAGCCAACCTTTTCATTTTCGTGAAGTGCTTGTGGGTAATGCTGTTACCACTGGTCACCACGTCAGGACAATCTCCCCCAACTTTTCCCTTAAATAAAAAGCAATAAGACTAAGAGTAAAAGGCATTGAGTGGGCTAGGAAACAATGGCAACCATGATAAGGTGCAACTCTCCCTCTACAGAGGCACCCACATGCAAGACCTGCATTTCCCCTATCACTGCACCCTCTGCCCAAACATTTCCCCTACACCATTTCACACACTTACATGACCTAGATTGGCTCTCACCTGGGAAGCACCCCATACTTGAGGAGGATTAGCACAATAGGACATCCTGAGACCCTCTCCAAATCTGACTTGTTAAACTGCATAACGTCTTTGAGTATTTGTCTGGGTAAAGGGGGGTTTGATGCACATGTTTGGGTAATTTGATTATTGGATGTGATTGA
>JASDQU011377153.1:0-24185 GCA_032191745.1 Picea mariana
TCATGTTCTCTTAAGAAGTGAGTGTAGTAAGTCATGACACGTTTATTTAGCCACTAGAACTAAGAGAAAAAATAGTGAACTGGTGGTGCGATGTCTACTAGTGTTGAATGGAATATCCAAATGGGAAAATATTAATATTTTTCTAGTTGGTTCATATGATGCCCTTATTGGTATGGATTGCTTAGAAGCACATTAAGTAAATCCTGAATGCTACAACAAGAAATTTGATTATATATGTGAAGATGGAAGGACAAAACTCTTAAGTTGTCTATTAATTACAAGTAGACAAATAAAGTTACCATGAAGAACAAATATGCGATGCCTTAGAAATATGAGATATTTGAACAAATAAGAGGGGAAATGGTTGATTTGAGATTGGTATATCATTAAGTCAAGATTAAGGAAGAAGACATCCATAATTAAGCTTTCAGAATGAGGTATGGTCACTATGAATTCGTAGTGATGTCATTCATTCTCGTAAATGCACATGTTACATTTATGCACCTCATGAATGGTGAATTGAACAACCACCTAAATAAGTTTGTATTTGTTTTCACTATTGATATACTAATCTATTATAAGTCTGAAGAAGAGCATTGGAATCGTTTGTAAATAGCTTTGCAAGTGTTGAGAAAACACATCTATATTCAAAAATTGGAAAAAGTGACTTATATTAGAAGCAGATTCATTATTTTGATCACAATATTTTAAAAGAAGGAGTATTTGTGGATCTAGAGAATATTGAGGCCATAGTGAATTGGACCACTCCCAATAATGTGATAGATGTGAGATATTCCATGTGTCTTGTTGGTTACCATTGAAGGTTATGTTACCCCCTCACTTCTAGGAGTAACAAGAAAATATGTTTTCTCCATGATCCACATTCCAGATAGTAGCTCTGATGATGTCATTCTAGAATCTCCATGGATGGTTTCCCATAGATGCCTTCCATCACATGCTCATATCAGCTCACTTGGATGACATTGTGCATTACACATTGAGGTATATTGTTCTTACACTTCATATCAAGTGATAATGTCAATGTTTGAGGCATGAAAAAGATTATCATGGGTTGAATTGGATAATGAATCATGATGCTTTGTATTTATACTTTTTTCCTTATTTCACCTTGGTGGTCATCATCATCCCCTAGTCCAATATTGTTGTCACTCTTGGAAAAAATTGTACTACTAGGAGGTCTTAATGGGGGTAACTTGTCCACATCCTTTACCATGCATAACATATTTCATATGCCCTTTCTTTTGGGTTAATTTTTACATGTATCCTAAAAAGGTCCATGCTTCATAATCCTGTGAGAAGACGGGGCTTCAATGTCAGAGTTTGATGGAAATTTATAAAAAATAATATAGAAAGAGAAAAATTCCTAATTAAAAATGCAAGGAAAAAAAAACAAGAAAAACAAAGTATCAAAAACCAAGAAAGAAATGAAACACAAGTTTCACCCCCTCGCTAAGAGGACATCACCCAAGTCCTATGAAATGAATGCATATCTTAAAAGGGACTTAGAAAATCAAATTCAAAAGCCAAAAAAGGTAAAAGAAATAAAGAAAAAGGTAAATGGGGGTTTGGAAAGACATAGTGTTGAGGAAAGGGTACCTCATTGACTAAGTGCTCCCTCTACAAATATGCTCATCAGGATGACCATCATACCTGGCCTTGCATGTCAATGAAATCATCTCTATGAAGTAAACCCCAATCCATACCACACACCATTTCACATAACCCTTGATGGATTCCCTGGGACATACTTCTTATCCTAGTTATTAGCACACCTAATAGGGGGTAATAATGATCCTCCCATGTCTAGACTTCGTAAATTCTATAACTTTGTAATCTAGTGTGAAGTTTGAAGAGAATATTTTGCGAGATATATCTAATGGATTTTGTATTGACATGACTCATTTCATATGTTGTGCTTGGATTGTGTACGTTGCCTATGGTCTTCATGATGCATTGGACCATATGAGCCCCCTTTGCGGATGATGGATTTCACATAGCCAGATGTTTGGTTGACACTTATATCCTTTGGAGGATATTGAGAGGCTACTAGCACACTTTTACGGAGGTCATCCCCACCACTCAAGAGAGCTAGTTTTACACTCCTAGGAGGGCGTTGAGGCTTTTGATGACATGAATCCATTGACGAGACACCCTAACACACATGGGGTATGACCTTGATCTCCTTGATGATAGGACGTTGCATGTTGAGGATGAATTGATGGAATGTTCCACCTTCTCCATAGGACGTTGGACCCTTGCTTGAGGATGCTTCACTTGGAGAGATGACATGGCACATTTCCATTGATGATAGTACCCTTTGATGATGGGACATTACACCTTTTGATGATGGGGCACCTATATGTGACATTTTATGGCCTCTTGATGATGGTATGACACCTTTTGATGAGACATCACACCCTCTAGATGCACGAGGAACCTTCATGTGATGTTTGGGCTCTTTGATGATGACATTTCACCTTTTGATGATGACATTTCACCTTTTGATGAAATGTCTCACCCCTTGGAGGCATGAGACACCTCTTGGAGATGAAATGTTGCACCCTTTCATGGCAACGTTTCAATTTTGTGCTAGATCTCTCATACATATAAGAGAATCACTTATCATTTGTAAATCATTGTTACTTGTAGATATTTATCACTACTTGTCTACTTCTAGTTGTTCTCCCATGACGAATGCTATGGATGGTTAGTTAGAGCGATTTTTTGAAAGAATTATTGTGTATTCTCTACTAATAATTGGATAATCAATGGAAAATAGGGTTCTAATGGATGATTTTTTTTTGAGAAAGTGGTATTTGTTATCCCCAACTCCTAGGGATAACTAAGGAGATGATGTCTTGGTGCCCTCGGGTTGCAAACATGGAGTACCGAGAGACAACTTTACCAGCGGTGTCCACTTGCACAGACAAAGACCCACCTCACTACCACAACTCCAGGTTCATCACGGCGATATCCACCACAACAACTAGCTTCCAGAAGACATTGGGTATTGCTCCATGAGGTACAATCCAGGTATTATGGTGAGTGTCATTTCAATATTTGAGGCATTTGAGTTTGTTGCATCTATTATTTCTTTTGATTGTATAACATTTGCTTGGACATTATGCTCTTTGCCTTGCTTCACTTTGGTTGTTGACATTGCACCCTATTAAGTGGGTCGCACATAGGGATAGGTTTTCTACTAGGAGGTCCTCTTGAAAAGTCATCGTTCCATTTCCGACCATACTTGTCACTTTCCACAACTTCTTCCCCTCATCTCCTTACCTTTTGGGATTTTCGGGTGTACTGAACCAAGAAGGGGTTGGCCCTCATTTCATGGGAAAAAGGGGTTGGATGCCCAGAGGATATATGGATGGAAAAAGATAAAAGCCTAATTATGAACCTTCCAAATGCTTTCCCAGAGAGGTTTCGAGAGAAATGAAACACTTCTCCTAAAAAATCAGAGACTTGCAAAAGAAAACACATAACATAAATGTCCCACTTGATTGAGGGATTTATGCAAAGTGCATTACAAGCTAGACTATACCCCCATGGAACTATGTGTACTTCTCCCTTCAAGTGGAACTTTGGTAATTCTCCCCAAGCTAATCGATTCACCCTAGGGAGTACCCAATGTTTGGACCTTAATTAATTAATGGAAATAAATGGGCTTGGAAAAAGGATGCATTGAAAACGAAGGTGCAACACACCCTCTACAAAGGCACCCATAAATGAGACACTAGAACCCCTTGTATGTCATGAACCCGATGCCCAAAAGTATTCCCCCCATGCATGAAACCTCATACACATGACTTAGAAAGAGGCCCCCTCGAGAAACACTCCTAAATTTGAGGAACGATTTACCCAATAGGTCGCTTTGTCAACCCTCCCATACCTACACTTGGCAAATTGCATAGGGTCTTTGAGCACTTGATTATTTTGATGAGGTAGTTTGGATGTACATGATTGGATGGATATTTTATTGATTTGATTTAATCATCATGATTCATTAATTGACTTGATATCCTTGGAGGGATTATTCATTTGTCTTTGCGGGACCTAATTGGTGGACAGTTTTGGAAGAACAAGCCTATCTTGGGCTTCCTTGGGGATTGAATCCCACAAGTTGGATACCAGGACCCACATGTCATATGAGGATGATATGCCTTTGGAGGCCTAGACGACACCTTAGAGGATCTCACCTATCCCCTACAAGCCAAATGACTTGCCTTTGGAGGCTAAAATGTCACCTTTAAGGGCTTGACGTCACCCTAGGGCTAGGGTTTGGTGGTGATTGGAGACACTTGGCACGTTTTGAGGGAGGGATCCCTTGGATAATGGAGGATAGGATTTCATTGAATATATTTGGCCTTTGGAGGCCTAGCACACTCATCTCCAACCCAACGAATTGACCTAAAAGTGCCAAAATGTTGCCCCAAGAGGGTGACATCATGTCTCTCGGGTTTTTCTTATGTGCAAAATATGAATTAAAAATTGTTATTTTGGAAAAGGGGAAAGAGTAAGGGTGGTTTCCCCCTTATCTTTTGGTTTACACTTTGAATGTGGACAAACTATGTTTAAGAGGATTTGTATAAATAGAGATCATTTATATTTCATTTTGATCATAGCTCTCCCTTTGTGAAAAGATATATTGGTTCAAAATTTGTGTCCTCTTGGGAATTTTGGTATCTCTCTTGTGAAAATGATTCTTAGTGATATTTCTTGGTGAATGCTTGAGCTAAAGTGGTGCGCCCCTCTTGAAGGCTTATGTTCTTTCTCTTGGATGGTAATTTGCTTGGTGAACTAGTGTTTGATCTCTTTCTCTCTCTTGGAATTTGTAAGGAAAATATGAATTTGTTAGTTCTTTATTGCTTATTATTGATCATTGGTGGTTGAAACCCTAGGAGGAGTATGTTGTATACACCCTCCATTAAGATTCATCTTATTTGCTAAATTTATAAGTCATTTTTGCAAGGGTTGCTAGGAGAACTACGAATGTGTACACCCTCCTAGATTTACCCTAGTTTGATTGGCATGCCCTAGGGAGTAAGAAGATTTAAAACCCTAGGGATTTTGTTGGTGTAACTCATACTTATAATACTCCATTCACCCATATTTTAAAGGCACTAATCTGAATTTTTGCATTGGAGAAATAAATTGTTTTCATTGGTAAATGTGTTTTGGTGGGATATAAATTTTGTTCAAGTTGGAAGTTTTTCTGCATGTTAAGATCTTGTTAAGGCCACTAGGGAATATTGATTGGATCGGTATTCTTATATATATAACTCATTAAAATATATATCCATTAGGGATGCAACAAATCTCTCTTTTTCTTACTTATAACTCACATTTCAACTGTAAATAATTGCTAATAATTTACCCCTATGATCTACTAGTCCTAGCGCATCTTTTGGGTGGATTCTTTGTGATATTTGGTGGCTGATTTTTCTATTGTAACAACACGTTTTATACATCCACAAGGATGAATAATATCTCTGTAGTACTTGTTTCTTATAACCTTGTTTCATTTCTTTAATACTAGAGTTATACTAGTGTTTAGCTAGCTTATGTCTTGCATCATTTACGTGAATTTTAGCATCTTTTCGGCAGCTCTAATAATCATTTGTTTGATGATATATATAGTTTTGTTGACTTCTGCAAATAGGATCAACAATATTAAAATGATTTCCCACCTAGCACATAGCTCGTGCAGTTGGATTTTCTTGTGTCTCGGGCAGGTACAAGCGCTTTCCATAGGTACTCAAAGACTTGGCAACCTTAAAACATTTCTAAGACATGTCATCAAAGCCATCTTATACTCAACAACTTGGCCTATAGGGGCATTCGTTTCATCATCTCACTTTTCATCTCCTTCCCCCTAGGTTCACCTGATATTCCCCCCTTGAGGTGATCACTTCACCTCTAAACTGACAGGAATACGTATCTATGGTGATAGTGGGTAGGTGTTCTCTTAGTTGTCGCCATCTTGTGGTTTGGGTCGAGATTTTCCCAACCTACAACTTCTGCGATAACATTTTGGCATTGTTGTCGACGAGTATTTTGAATCCTATTTTGTTCCCTAACGACACTTTGGAAATCTACCATCCCAAATCCTTTACCCCTAGCTTTATTGGCGGCTCCACTTGAAGGAAGTTCCCCTTCAACCTTTGATGAGCTCTTCTTAAAGTTCATCTGGCGACTCCACGTTCCTAGAACCCATCTTCCTTTAAGACATTTCCTCCAGGGAGATTCAAACCTTCTAAGATTTATCGAAGAATGCCTCCCCTCAAGTCTCCCATAGTCAAAACCCTTTTTCATGGTACCCTTCCCTTGATCCAATGGATCACCCTTGGGAAAAGGACCTTTATAAACACCTAAACATGGCCACCATCCCTGGATATCCCAACACAATTTCGAAGGAGTCTCACAAATGGTTTCCAAAGTTTCCAGGAAATAATGTGGTCATTGTTGACGATCATCTCTATGCCATAGGCCGAGACATGGAAAATGCAGAAGTGGAACATGAGGATGTAGCAATGAAGCTACTAGCCTCACCATTAACTAAAGATTCTCAAATATGGTTCATAGGACTTCTTGATAATCACATCACATTTTATGAATACTTCGCTAAGTTATTCAAGAACGGATGGAAAATGAAGAAGGATAATGGAATGCTTGTAGCTCGGTTCAATCAGATAAAGAATAAGGAGAATGAAACAGTGAGTGAATTTGACAATAGGCTTGAAAAGTTGTACAGTCAAATCCTGACAGACCTACGCCCTACAGATGCAGTTGTTCATCTCCTTTACATGAATGCTTTTGATGGGTAATTTTGTTTCATTTTGAAGGACAAGAATCCCACCACCTTGGCACAAGCCAAAGAGTACAATGCAGAGATTGAAGAGAACCTCCTTGACTCAAAGGTTGATCATGTTATCGCACAAGTTATAGGTTGGGAAAATCCCGACCCAAACACCAAATGGCGGCAACTAAGAGAGCACCTACCCATTGTCACGTTAGGCAGGTGTTCCTGTCACTTTAGACGTGAGGTGGTCACCTCAAGGGGGGAATCTCGGTGACCCTATGGGGGAATGAGACAGAAAGTGTGATGTATGAACGAATGCCCCTATAGGTCAAGTTTCTATGTGTGGAAAAGGGCTTGAGTAAGGTCTTGATGATAGCCAAGATTTTCAAAGAAGTAGTAGACCTTGCAAATGTTGATTGTACCTACCCGAGACACAAGGAAAATAACGATACAAGCCCAATTATATTGTAACACACCCATGGTGGGGCGTCAAATTTTTGTTCTTATTAATAAAATCAAAACCCCCATTCGGTGTCTCTATTCCATTCTTCTCTTCCATATCTTTCCAGCAATGATCTCCATGCTCCGAACCGAGCTTAGAGCTGGTAGATATCCTCTCCCAAGTTTTCCGGGTTCTTCCATCCATCTATACACGCATATGACCGCGATATATGACTAGACGCCAAGAATACAGGTGCCAAGACAACCACCGCGCGAATCCTCCAAAGTGGCAAATCTCTGAAGTTCACAATCGGACGTTGTGTGTCCTCGGTGATTTTGATGGCCCTGATTCGCTTCGGGACTTTGACGTTCGGGAGTTTCGAATGCTCCAAAGTATTTTCTCCCCGAAGTACTCCGTACCTGGAGTTACAGATCGAGCGCGATGCGTCCCTTGTGATCGACGGCTATGATCTACTTCAGGAATTCAGCGCTCGGGAGTTTCGAACACTCCAAAGCATTTTTCCTCCGAAGTACTTTGTACCCGGAGTTACAGATTGAGCACCATGCGTCCCTCGTGATCGACGATTGTGATCTACTTTGGGACTTCATTGTTCAAGATTTTCGAACACTCCAAAGCCTTTTTCCTCTGAAATATTTTGTACCCGAAGTTACAGATCGAGCGCCACATGTCCCTCGTGATCGACGACTGTGATCTACTTCAGGACTTTGGCGTTCAAGTGTTTCGAGCACTCGAAATCCTTTTTCCTCTGAATTACTCTATACCCAGAGTTACAGATCAAGCGCCACATGTCCCCTTCCAACGAACAATTTTGAAGGACTTCGACACTTCGGGACTTCACTCCTCGTGTTCCTCCGGAGTGCCCTTCTCTGGAGTTAACGAATATACTGCCACATGCCTTCCTGTGCTAATGGCTAGGATCTACTCCAACACTTCGGGGATTTCCGAAGCACATCGATTCCTCTGGAGTCACGAAGTCCCAGACTCTTGGAATCCCAACCATTTCACCAACCACGTGGGAGAGGTATGCATGTATCAGGGACTGACACGTAGCTGGGTCGGGGGAGACACATGCCCTCGTCTGGGATGAAAATTATCACATTCAAAAGGGGTTATGGGGTATGTGATGTGCATGAATCCAAGTGGCATGTGGCTCGTCAAGCTTAAATACACGTCACCATGGATAGCGTCACTGCGCCTCGTTGCTCTGGTCTGATCGTCTTTCAACCTCCCTCAAATTTTCATGGTCGATATTTGGCCAGTACCGATTTGTTCATAGATCAACGATTCACAGTCATCGAGGGGCCCCAACGTGCTCTCTCTTTATCAGAGAGCTCAATCTCCGCAATCTGAAAAGTGCTCGCCCGACTCTGTTTAATCGTGGTCGTTGATTCTCCACCCCGACGAGATAAATGGTGTTGGTTGATTGTGGGTTTTGAACTAGCATGTTCGCTAATTTCACCTTCATGCTCCACAATGATTTCCAACCATCGATCTCTATTCACATATTGACGATTCACAGTGATTGCGAGGCCCAATCTCCGCAATATGGAAGGTGCTCGCTTGACTCTGTCAAATCATGGTCGTTGATCCTCTACCCCAACGAGATCAACGACGTTGGTTGATTCTAGGCCATGAACTAGCACGTCCGCTAATTTCACCTTCGCGTTCCGCAATGGTTCCCAACCATCGATCTAATCGAGCGGCTTGTGTTTGATATGTTAACTCCAATGGATATTTGAGTCAATCTGATGACTGAGATAATTTTTCCTCCCGATGAACGACTCACATTCATCTCATTTTTCAGGTTCTTGATTCATCTACAAATCTTGTTACTCAGGGAGTTCGGGTAACTTTAATTACCGTGAAGTTTGACATCCCAGGGCATCGAACTCCCGAAACTCCGAAACCATTACGAGCTAGCTCCTTTCGGGCTTAGCGCAGGGTTCCTAGACCTAGGTCACATGGACCTTCAAATGAATCTTGGGCTATGAGCTCTACTCTTACACGGGTTTTGGTTAAGGTCATGGGCGCGAGTTCAATGTCTCTCAGGCTACTGGTTTGAAGGAAACGCCTTCCTAATTCGCAAAACTTTAAGTTATGAAACAGGGCAGGGTAAACTCGTGAGGTTACTGAGACAGTAGCAGTGAAAAGAGGCTTGATCCGACTCTAGAGCTGCAAGGTAGCTCCCTGGGGAAAACACCTTCGAGAGTTAAACTGGAGCATACGGGAAAAGCATAAGCATAAGTTCTCAAGAAAGCCAATGTATACACATAACTTAACTATTTCAATACATAAACCATTTATAGGTATGTAAATACATGCATGCAACCACTAATTCCCAATTCAATGCATAGAGTATGAAAACACTTATCAGAACCAGATAACGTGAAGCGACTATTAAAAGGGGTTCACGTTTCCACCCAACCATAGGCTCAGTCACTCTAATTGATTTACCACTATCCACCCTCAAGCTAGGCCACGATGGTTTTAGATTGAATTTCTCCTTTCGAAACAGAAATAGATAGGGATGAAGGTTACTCTCCTTCTCCCGAATTAGTCTCTATTTTTCGCGATCAGAACACACTCCTTTCACAGTTCTTCCTCAAACCCGAGAGCTCAGTCTCTCGTATCTGAACTCTTCACAGGTCTTCCTCTCTATCCACCATGCCTTCCTTTCTTGCCTTTCTCAGTAAGATTGTGTGTGGCCCGAATTCCCAGTCTGTGGTCAGGTATGGAATCCTTACAGATGGGCGGTCTGGCCCATCCCTTCATTAACTCTTGAGGAAGTCTTCCCACCTACCATCCTCATTGTAATTCATTTCTGTGTCAGAGGGTAGTTATGATCCTGAGCAATTAAATCTAGCAAAGTACTGGTTCAATGGAGGTTAACGCAACCATTCATGGTCCCCTCCATCATATCTTTCATAGCATTTGTGGTCTCTCTTAGCACATCCCCTTTCTAGCATTCATGCAACACTTATCCATTTTCTATTAAAATAACATAATTTACATTCATCGACCTTTTATATAAAGGTCCATCAAATCAAACATTCACACATTTGATTTTTCCATAGTCTCTTGGAAAATATAGTTATATTTACAAACTAGGGGAAACAAATCGTTACAATTCCCTCCCCCTTAAAGGAACAACATCCTCGATGTTCTATATGTCAACATGCTATGTATATACAAAAGTAAACAAAATTGGATATGCATGTCTCATGGCATCCTCCATTTCCCAGGTAGCCTCATCTGGGCCAAAGTGTTTCCACTGCACCTTGACTTGTGCAATGATTTGGTTCCTGAGTGAGGTTTCCTTCCTATCTAGTATGCATTGAGTTTCTGGCAAGAATTCTCCCTTCAGCTCCACCTGGATCACATACCAGTCAATTATATGATTAGAATCATGTACATATTTCTTCAATAATGAAACATGGAAAACATTATGTGCCTTTACTGTGGGAGGGAGTGCTAGCCTATAGGGTACATGCCCCACTTTATCTAAGACTTCAAAGGGTCCATAATACCGAGGTGACATCTTGGCACAAGCTCTGATTCTCAGGGAACTCTTTCTGGGTTTAACCTTGAGATAGACATGGTCTCTTGTCTTGAACTCTCTGGGAGTTCTCTTTCGGTTGGCGTAGCTCTTCTGTATATCCTGAGCAATTTTCAGATTTTGTTTTATCTGAATCACTTGTTGTTCCATTTATTTTAGCATGTCCGGTCCGATTGTAATTCTATCCATTGGATTAGTCTAGCTGATTGGAATCTTTCACTATATACCATAGAGGGATTCAAAAGGGCTCATCTTTAGTGACTCTTGATAACCGTTGTTGTAGGAAAATTCTACCAATGGCATGTAGTCTTCCCACTTCTTAGGTTGATGCATTACATGCATCTTTAACATGTCTTCTAAGATTTGGTTTACTCTTTCTGTATGTCCATCAGTTTGGGGGTGATAGGTTGTGCTAAATAACAATTTAGTGTCAAGACTAGCCATCAAGGATTTCCAAAATCTTGAAGAGAATTTTGTGCCTGTGTCGGATACAATCTCTCTAGGCATGCCATGCAGTATGAATATCTTCTTCATGAAGATGTTGGAAATATCTATTGCCTTGCAAGTCGACTTGACAGGAACGAAGTGAGAAGACTTGCTCAATTTTTCCACCATACCATGATGGCATCATTCTGCTTAGCTGATCTTGGTAATCCGATGATGAAATCCATGGAAATGTTTTCCCATTTCCATTCTGGAATTGGTAGAGGTTGTAACAACCTTGTTGGGTGTCAGTGTTCTCCCTTAACTTATTGGAATTCTAGGCACTTAGCTAGATAGTCAGCTATGTCCTTTTTCATTCCAGGCCAATATAATTGTTTCCTAGTGGTTGTGATCATTTTCTGATATCATGGGTGACCAGTATATGGTCTCTTGTGTAGTTCATCCATTATGAACCTCTTCAATTCGTCACAGCTTGGAATATAAAATCTGTTTCTGTAGGTCAGAAGGCCTTCATCGAGCATCTGATATCCTTCATACTTTAGCCTTGTAGGCTCTTTCTTTAGGTATGAGGTCACGGTCTTGAAAAATCCATATGCTTCTTGTGCATTCTTGATTCTTTCCCTGACATCCATTTCATAGGTGCTTACTGCTGCCAGGTGAATTGTTTTCACACTTCTGCTAAGGGCAGGGCATCGACCATCCTATTTTCCTTCCCTTTGATGTGTTTGATTTCGAAATCGAACTCACTAAGGAGAGCCATCCACCTAGCATGTCTAGCATTGAGTTTTGGTTGATCAAACAGGTGTCTCAACCCACAATGTTCTGTCATAAGTACAAATATCCTACCCAGGAGGTAATGCCTCCACATTTTTAAAGCATGCACTATGGCAGCCAACTCTAGATCATGGGTCACATAATTGATTTCATTCTCATTCAATTTCTTGGATTCGTATAAAATTACATGTCCTTCTTGCATAAGGACTCCTCTGAGTCCTTCCTTCCAGGCATCTGTACACACGAGGAAGTCATTATCCGGGTATGCAATCTTCAGCACAGGTGTATGGGTCAGAAGGAATTTTAGTTCCTGAAATATGTCTTCACATTTTGATGTCCAAGTGAATTTAACCCCCTTTTTCTAGAGGGCAGTGATTGGACAACCAATCTTGGAAAATCCTTTTATGGACCTTCTATAATATCCTTCTAAGCCCATAAAGGATATGATATCATATACATCCTTTGGGGTAGGCCATTCCATAGTAGATCTAATCTTGTTAGGATCTACTGCCATCCCTTCTTCAGAAATAACATCGCCCAAGTAATGTACTTGCTTCTGGAAAAATTCACACTTGCTAAACTTAGCGTAGAGTTGATGCTCTCTTAGTACTTGAAGTACAATTCTAAGATTTTCTTCATGCTCTTCTCTGTTCTTGGAGTATATTAAGATATCATCAATGAAAACCAATACAAATATGTCTAGGAATTTTTTGAGTACATTGTTCATCAAGCACATAAAAATGGCGGGGGCATTGGTTGGTCCAAATGGCACCACCACAAATTCATAGTGACCATACCTTGTCTTGAAGGTCGTTTTGTGGATTTATTCATCCTTGATTCGGACTTGATGGTATCCAGACCTCAAGTCACTATTTGAGAAAATGGAAGCACCCCCTAATTGGTCGAACAAGTCATCGATTCTTGGTAAGGGGTACTTGTTCTTTATGGTTGTCTTATTGAGTTGTCTATAATCTGTGCACAGTCAGAGCGTGCCATATTTCTTTTTCACAAACAAGGTTGGTGCTCCCCATGGAGACACACTGGGCCATATGTAGCCTTTGTCCATCATTTCATTTAGTTGTAGCTTGAGCTCAACTAGCTTGGGTGTACTCATCTTATAGGGTGTCCAAGACACTGGCACTGCTCCTGGTGCAAGTTCTATCGAGAAGTCAATCTCTCTTCTCGGAGGTAGACCTGGTACCTCTTCTGGAAACACGTCTCTATACTCTCTTAATATGGGGTGGTCCTCTAGGTTTGGTTTGTCATCCTCAATAGATTCCAACGCTTATATTTCATATAGAGGACATCCCTTTCTGCAATGCTTTTTCATTTGAACAACTGATATTTGTCTCACTGAGATAAACTTTTGAATCCCTTGGAGGGTCATCTTTCTCCCTTCTTCATTTACACATTCTAAAGTTTTATGGTAACAGTCCAACTTAGTTTTATAAGCAGCCAACCAGTCCATACAAATCAACAAGTCATAAGACCCTAGGGGAAGTATGTTAAGGGTAGCTTGGGTGGGCAATTCATCCATGATGAATTGGCAAGTTGGTATGAACTCTGCTACTTTTCTTTTGGTTCCAGTGGCTAGTTGTACCAACCATGGCTTATCATGTCTAACTTGTTGCAGTTTACACTTATCAATAGTATGAGGGGCCACATAACTCAAATTAGAATAACCAGGTTCAATTAAAATAGAAACTAGACGGTTGGCGATCATACCTTCCATATCCACCACTGAAGCTTGGTGGTCGGCTTGTTTTTTATCCAAAGCCGCATAAATATGTGGCATTCTCCTAGCCACATCATTGACTTTGGTATCTTCTTGGATGTTGTAGACTCTCCTATTGTTCTGATGTTTGTGTGGGCAATCCCTCAGCAGATGTTCTTCTCCGCAACCCCAACATTTCAAGGGTTCTCTCTTTGGGTTATCAGTATTTTCTGGGGTTGATCCAAAAGGTTTATTTCCACTCTGGGAGGGGAATATCTACTGATACACACTTCGGGTAGGAAGGCTCATCCTTGAATCCTTCCTATATTTCTTAAATCTTGAAGATTTAAACCCCTTCTTCTTGAACCCTGGAATACTTTTCTTCTTCCAGTCCTCGCGAGAATCTGTCTGATGCCCGAACTGTTCATAACAATACCTTGCCTTCTGGATAGTGTCTTCTAAGGTCTTTGGCTCGTCAAACTCAATCCTCTTCTGGTAGGTCTGAGGTAACCCATTGATAAATCGTTGGACTTTTACCTTTTCATCTTTTATGTAGGGTACATACCACAACATCTCAAGGAATTTATTGATATATTCCTCTATGATGAGTTGTCCCAACTTGAGTTCATAGAACTCCCTAGTCTTCACGTCGAAGTATTTCTCTGACATATACTTCTTCTTGAAGTGTTTCTCAAACTGTTTCCATGATAAGTCATTTTCATGGATTCCTTTCACATTCTTAAGATATTCCCACCAAATGGAAGCCTTTCCATTCAGGTTGAAGATGGCTATTTGAGCCTTCAAGTTTTTAGAATAGTCGTGAACTCTTAAGTACTTCTTTAATCCAAGCAGCCAAGCTTCTGCCTCTTCCCCTTTCTAAATCTCTCCATTGAAAGAGGGTGGTTTGGATTTCTTGAACTCTTCAAGGTCATGAATTTTGGAATTCTTTCGCTTATTTCCTTTCTTCTGAGAATGTGAGATAGTTTTGCTACTAGAATATCCCTCGGAGTTGCCAATTCCCTTTCCAGAGGACTCTCCCGATGAGCATCCCCTGCCTCCAGGTTGGGCCTTCCTTGAGGTACTTCTCCCTGTGTGGCCACTTATGGGACCACGCTTTCATATTTCATGTGAACTTTGACTTCTCTATGTATGTCGTCGGTCCACATGAGTGGTTGCAGGTCCATGCTGCTCTGTAGCAAGACTACATTGATTTTCATTTGTTTTTCTTGATCCTTTATCAATCTCTCGTTGTCATCCTTACAACTTTGTAATTCGGCCACAAGGCTCCTTACAGTTTCAACTAGATCTGGAGGGGTCTCCACCGCCCTCCTCTTGTTAGAATCTTCGTCTCTATTGTGGGATCCATCCCCCACTTCATGGCGCATCACCATCCTTTATGTTTGTGGTTTCCCGTGATTCACTAACTGTTGGAGTGATAAAAAAACACTTATTGTTAGCTAACATTATATTTTTTCATGAGCAACACATAGTTCATTTTTCTTAAATACACACACACAGTAGAAAGTTTTCATCCTTTTCTTTAGTAATAGTTTAACCAAATTCTTTAGGAAAGAGGTAAGGTAGGCGGTCACCCTTAAGATTTTCTTTAAACATGGTTTTTAAGCAACTCGTCCATGAGCCCAAGCAGGCCAAGTCTTGTGACCATGGTCTGATACCAATTTGTAACACACCCATGGTGGGGCGTCAAATTTTTGTTCTTCTTAAGAAAATCAAAACCCTCATTTGGGGTCTCTATTCCATTCTGCTCTTCCAGAGGTTTCCATCCATGGTCTCCATGCTCCGAACCAAGCTCAGAGCTGGAAGATATCCTCTCCCAGGTTCTTCGGGTTCTTCCATCCATCTATACTCGCATATGACCGCGGGCTATGACCAGACGCCAAGAAAACAGGCGCCAAGACAACCACTGTGCAAATCCTCTGAAGTGGAAAATATTTGAAGTTCACAATCCGACATCGCATGTCCTCAGTGATTTTGATGGCCTTGATTCACTTCAGGATTTCGACGTTCAGGAGTTTCAAACTCTCCAAAGTCTTTTCTCCTCAAAGTACTCCACACCTAGAGTTACATATCGAGCGCCACGCGTCCCTCATGATTGATGACTGTGATCTACTACGGAACTTCGAAGTTCGAGAGTTTTGAACACTCCAAATCCTTTTTCCTCTGAAGTACTATGTACCCGGAGTTACAGATCGAGTGCCACGCATCCCTCGTGATCGACGGTTTTGACCTACTTCGGGACTTCAGCGTTTGGGAGTTTCGAACACTCCAAATCATTTTTCCTCCGAAGTACTATGTACCCAGAGTTACAGATCGAGTGTCATGCGTCCCTCGTGATCGACAGCTGTGATTTACTTCGGGACTTCGGCGTTCAGGAGTTTCAAACACTCCAAAGCCTTTTTCCTCTTAAGTACTCTGTATTCGGAGATACATATCGAGCGCCATGCATCCCCTTCCAACGGATGGTTCCAAAGGAATTCGGGACTTCACTTTTCGTGTTCCTCTGGAGTGTCCTTATCCGTAGTTAATGAATCTACTACCACATGCCTTCCTATGCCAACAAATAGGATCTACTCCGACACTTCGGCACTTCAGGGATTTATGAAGCACCTCGAATCATCTGGAGTTCTGAAGTCCCAGAATCCCAACCATTTCACCAACCATGTGGGTGAGGTATGCATGTACTAGGGACTGACACGTAGCTGGGTCAGGGGCGACACGTGCCCTCGTCTGGGATGACACGTATCACATTCAAAAGGGGTTATGGGGTATGTGATGCGGATGAATCCAAGTGGCACGTGGCTCGTCAAGATTAAATTTGCGTCACCATGGATGGCGTCACTGTGCCTTGTCTCTCTGGTTTGATCATCTTTTAAACTCCCTCAGATTTTCATGGTGGAGATCTGGCCAATACCGATTTGTTCACAGATTGATCATTCATAGTGATTGCGGGTCCCCAACGTGCTCGCTCTTTATTGGAGAGCTCAATCTCCACAATCTAAAAAGTGCTCGCCTGACTTCGTTTAATCATGGTCGTTGATTCTCCACCCCGACAAGATCAACGACATTGGTTGATTATGGGTCGTAAACTAGCACCTCCATTAATTTCACCTCCGTGCTCTGCAATGATTCCCAACCATCGATCTATGTTCACAGATCGACGGTTCACAATGATTGCAAGGCCCAATCTCCGCAATCTATAAGGTGTTCACCCGACTCTGTCCAATCATGGTCATTGATCCTCCACCCTGATGAGATCAACGACGTTGGTTGATTGCGAGTCGTGAACTAGCACGTCTGTTAATTTCACCTTCGTGCTCCGCAATGATTCCCAACCATTGATCTAATCGAGCGGCTGGTGTTTGATCCGTTAACTCTAGTTGATCTTTGAGTCAATATGACGACTAAGATAGGTTTTCCTTTCGATGAACGACTCTCATTCATCTCCTCTATCAAGTTCTTGATTCATTTACGACTCTTGTTACTCAGGGAGATCGGGTAACTTTGACTATCGTGAAGTTTGACATCCCAGGGCGTCGAACTCCTGAATCTCCAAAACCATTACGAGCTATCTTATTTTGGGCTTAGCACAGGGTTCCTAGCCCAGGTCACATGGACCTTCAGATGACTCTCGGGCTATGATCTCTACTCTTATCCAGGTTTTAGTTAAGGTCATGGGTGCGAGTTCAAGGTCTCTCAGGATACTGGTTTGAAGGAAACGTCTTTCTAATTCGCAGAACTTTAAGTTTTGAAACATGGCGGGGTAAACTCGTGAGTTTACCGAGATGGTTGTAGTGACAAGAGGCTTGCTCTGACTCTGGAGCTGTGAGGTAGTTCCCTGGGGAAAACACCTTCGAGAGTTAAACTGGAGCATTTGAGAAAAGCAAAAGCATAAGTTCTCAAGGATGCCATTGTATACACATAACTTACCATTTCAATATAGAAACCATTTATAGATATATAAATACATGCTTGCAACCATTAATTCCCAATTCAATGCATAGAGTATGAAAACACTTATCAAAACCAGATAACGTGAACCGATTGCTGGAAGGGGTGTCTGTTTCCACCCAACCATAGGCTCAGTCACTCCTAACGGATTTACCACTAGACACCCTCGAGCTAGGCCACGATGCTTTTAGATTGAATCTCTCCTTTCGAAACAAAAATAGATAGGGACGAAGGTTACTCTCCTTCTCCCGACTTTGTCTCTATTTCTCGCGATCAGAACACACTCTTTTCATTATTCTTCCTCAAACTCGAGAGCTCAGTCTCTCATCTCTTCACTCTTCGTAGGCCTTCCTCTCTATCCACCATGCCTTCCTTTCTTGCCTTTCTCAGCAACATTGTGTGTGGCGTGAATTCCCAGTCTGTGGTCAGGTCTGGAAGCCTTAAAGATGGGCAGTCTGCCCCATCCCCTCATTAACTCTTGAGGAGGTCTTCCCACCTACCAACCTTACTGTAATTCATTTCTGGGTCAAAGGGTAGTTCTAATCCTGAGCAATTAAATCTAGCAAAGTACTAGTTCGGTGGAGGTTAACGCAACCATTCCTGGTCCCCTCCACCATCTCTTTCATAGCATTCGTGGTCTCTCTTATCACATCCCCTTTATAGCATTCATGCAACACTTATCCATTTTCTATTAAAATAACATAATTTACATTCATTGACCTTTTATACAAAGTTCAATCAAATCAAACATTCACGGATTTGAGTTTTCCATAGTCTCTTGGCCAATATAGTTATATTTAAAAATTGGGGGAAACATGGTGTTACATATATGATGGACAAGCAAGTTAAGATTGTTGTCCCTAATTGCAATAGTTAGTAATAGTATATATCAACAAAAAAAATGATAATGAATGCTGCAAAATGAGTTGCAAAAAGTCTAGTTGAAAGAGCAAGAGATAAACTAGAAACAACTAGATCAACCCAAGTAAGATAGCATTAGATTTTAGCAATAAAAGAAGTTTGTAATAAAAAGGTGTTTGTAGAAATATTTTGCAGCGTTGTGGTTGTAGCAAACTTGTTGTTACATTAGTAAATTCAACCACTAAAATGAAAAAAGAATCCACCCAAAATTTCCGCAAGACCAAGTAGATAAAAGTGGCAAACTCTTGGCTAATTCTGACGGTTGAAAAGCAAGTTATGAGTGAAAGAAAGTTAGGGTTTTTGCAGCCCTAATGGATGAAGATAAAAGTTTATAACTGTGTTAAGCAATAACCATTTAGGGGTGATGCCCTAGTGGGTAAGAGGTGCTCTAGGCACAAGGAACAAAACCTAAATTGCAGAAAGTTGAAATGACGAAAATTCACGTTTCCCAATGCACTATTTTATTTCTCCAATGAAAAAAAGTAAATTATTAGTGCCTTGACTATTGGGTTATGGAGTCAAAGAGTGAGTTAACTATACTACTTCATTGGGGGTGTAAACCCTCTTACTCCCCAAGGCAAGTAAATATGACTCGAAGAGTTCTAGGAGGGTGTAATTCCTTTTACTTCTCCTAACACTTCCTTAAGTAACAAATTATTTCCAAGACAAAATTGATGAGCTTAGTGGGATTGTATGCACTTATACTCCCCAAGAAATTCAACTTGTTAACCTTGCAACTTCCACTTTACCAAGAGTTATTCACCAATATGCAAGAAAAATTCTCCATAGGAGGTAGTGTACCACTTCCTTCCACCAATAGCAAAGTAAACCATGAAAAAATTCAAAAGAGAGAGAAAATCCCCAAGGGTAGGGAAAATTCCAGCTAAATACTTCAGCAAATGGGAGAGTTATGTTATGAAATGAGAGTCACATGATCTCTATTTATAAAAAAAACTTAAACAGTTTTTCCACTTAGAAAGGGTAAAACATAATATAAGGGGTCAACAACCCTTATGTTACCCCTTCCACCAAATAATAATATTTAATTTTCAGTTTAACACAAAAGAAACCCTAAAAAAAAAAAGATGACGTTGTCGCTTTAGGGGATGTTTTGACACCTTGAACAAGTCGTTGGAGATGAGAATGGAGGTCATTGGGGATCCTTGAAACTCCTCATCATGTGTTGGGATCAATCCATGCCTCCTCCAATCAAAATATTCCAAGTGTCAATGTGAAAAACTCCATCACCACCAAACCCCCTCAAGCATGACATCATCCCTCAAAAGATGATGTTTTTCCTCTCCTAGGTAAGTTGTTTGGGTACTAGGGGATGGATAAGATCCTTCATGATGCCATTTAAGACTCCAAAGGCACGTCTTCATGATCCGATGTGAGGGCCTACAACATCCAACCTATGGGCTCCTTTCCCTATGGAATCCCAAGCTAGGCTTGTTCTCCCAAAACTGGCCACCAATCAAGGTCCTGAAAAACAAAAGGGTAGGCCCTCCAAAGATCCCAATTCAATGATATCATGACAAGTGTAAACCACATTTAATAATCAAGGCAGTTAAACATGTGCATCAACACTACCTCATCAAATTAAACAAATTCTCAAAAACCCTATACAATTGACCAAGTTTAAGTATGGGAGGGGTGTCATAAAAGTCCTATTTGGTAGACCAAATCCCTCAAGTAGGGGATGCTCCCAAGGATTTCCTTTCAAGTTCATGTAGTGGATGATGACATGGAAGGGTTTTAGACTTCATAGGTTGATTATTTTCGTGACATACAAGGGCTTGTATGATCTCATTTAAGGGTGCCTTTGTATAGGGTGTGTGGCTCCTTCGTTTGCGATGCACTTTTTCCAAGCTCTTCTTCTTGCCATTATTTATTTATTTCATGTTTTAAGGAACAAGTTGAAGGCCATTGTCCTGGACTAGTGTCCATATACGACAATGTCATTCACAAATACCTCAGAGAAATGAGAAGATTGGCTCGTGATGAGACCCCCTTTCTTTCAGCTGTGTAACTAATAGTCGCTATCCTGGCTTGGCGACTAGATGATGGTAATGTCATACTGCTAAATACTCATGATCATGATAGGCTGGATCATGATGAGACCTCCCATCCTCCAACTAACCGCTTAAGCATTCACTATCATTTATTTTGTAGGTGCCCCTTTTCTTACAGAGAAGTGTTTCATTGTTGATCCAAGATCTTTTCATCGAAGTGACTTATAAAGAATTGCATTAAATGAGAATAAATTAAAGTGCACCATTAAAGAAGGAAAATATAAATAATGAAGGGACATAAGCATCAAATCTGAACACAAAAAACTTGATAACGGGGTTCGTCCCTGGTGGACTATGTCTTCGGGTCCTACTCTCAAATAGGTAGGCCTTTTTATTAACTTAGCAAAAGAATTTGGAAAAGTACATAAGTATACCTCATTATGAAATCAAGCTGCAGAAGCTTTGCTCAGATTAGAAAACAGACAGCACCATTGAATTCATGGCATCAAATTACCCAAAAATTATTGTCTTCGTGTTTCAATCTGACTCTGGCACTCCCAGGCCCAAGATAAACTCTATCTCAGTTTATGTGCCCTGCAACCTGCAATAAATGCTAAGAAAATTGTCTCGTAAAGAGTGTCGGTTATACTCTCACGCCCCTCCCTCAACACTGGGTGGATTCAAATTTTAAGTAATATTCCCAAGCTTTGTAAACAACGGATTGTGTTGGCCTATTGGTTGGCAAAGCATGTATTAAGGCGTTGATAGAGGGGGAGGTCCTGGGGTCGAGCCTGCGGGCCTCCCCTTTTGAGTATTCGTTGTAACATATGTATATATTTAAAACTTCTTTGTTCTGCTAACTTTAGCAGTGGTTCTAGATAGTCTGTTAGGTGCCAGATTTTTCGGGGTCCCGCGGGATGTGGTAGACCCGCCAACCTTGTTATATATCTTTTTTGAAATTTAGTTCTCAGGCTGTCATTGTGAATTTGCCCACTGCCATGTGGTAGCCAACCATTGGGCCACGTCAACCAATTGTACTATCACCTGCCACATCAGCGTACGACCTACCACATCATTGTATGGTCTTCCACGTGGCTGTATGGATTGCCACGTGGTTCTACGGACTGCCACGTGGCACATTTTTACTGGTCCATAGAGTGACTCGAAAATGCCAAATATGAGTGACACGTGGCAGCCTCTAGTGTTGCCACGTCACCATTTTGAAGTCAACATGACACATGTTGCCTCCTTCGTGTGTGTCACATACCCACTACGCAAATCCAACTTTTTTGTTGATTTCTCAACAATCAGAATCCCCGAAGTCCTACGGGGCTTAGCACATGCTAGCTCTTTCTTTTTCTTCAACCTCCATGTGGTTGTAGTTCACGACTACGGGCCGAATCAGCACGGCGTCTTTTCTCACTTCGCGACTCGGTGCTACTGGAACGTCGAGTCGCTCGACTCTGCAAACCCCGAAGCTTGAAACAGCGAAGCGCCGAACCACGACGGGGCTAGAGAGGGGCAAGTTTCTCTCTTGGGGTCCTGTCTACGTGACCCTATACGGTGTCCATGCGCTTAAGCCAGCCAAGAGCTTGTTGGCTTTTCACGATTTAGGGAATCGCGATACACGACTTCTACATTTCCCCATTCAAATCCCCGAAACTTCCGAGGTCTCCAAGGTTTCCCTCCAAAGGAATATCGACGGCCGTAAGCCTCCCCTGATCCAACGGTATAGATCCTTTCGGGGTTTCGGTACTCGGGAGTTCGAAATGAAATGACTCCAAGACTCTTCGTCATTCAAATCTCCGAATTTCTATATGGAAAGTCGTGTAAGAGATCGACGGTTCTTAGGAGCATGGATCCAACGGTCCACGGGATTTTGAGTATCGGGATTTCATGACTCGCGAAGGCAAGGTTTCTTGCCTTCTGGTTCCCCGGATGCCGAAACGTCAAAACGTCGACCGACAGCCACGTGTCCCTTCGATGGACGGCGGCAACCCTCAACCAAGATCGACGGTCCTGGTCTTTTTGGGATGATCAACGGTCACGATCAAATCTCGGCTTTCCTCAATCTTAATCACACCTCACACCATTTTGAGGCTTCGGTGATCGGAATTTCGCGACTCGCGAAGACAAGGGTTCTTTGCCCTTTTGTTTTCTAGGTGCCGAAACGCCGAAACGTTTACCAGTGGCCACGTGTGCTCTATAGATGGACGGTCCAGGTACTTCCATGGACCATGGGGTCTATGGTCCCGATTCCTTCATATCTTGCAAGGGAAAAAGGAAGGGGTCGCGACATTAATGCCTGCGTCTCTTTCTTAAATCAAACGGTCATTACAGACCCTAGGATCCTCTGAAGGGATCCTGTTCGTGCATTTCTTGCAAAGGCGGAGAGGGGTCGAGGAATTATCATCCACGTGTCCTCCCTCAGATGAACGGTCCTCGTTGTTTCACGATTTTGCGACTCCCAGTGACGCAAATCCTTTGTCAACTCGAATCCTCGGTATCCGAAATACCGATGGACTCTCGATCTCTGCCACGTGTCCTTCACGGATGGACGGTCTAGATCTATATCGGGATTTTTACCAAGGAGTGTCCCGATCTCTTGTCATCAGAACTCTCGAAACCCCGAACTCTGAATCCCCGATACCGAATCCTCTCTCGGGACTTTTCCCGCATGCTCCGATTGCCGCCACGCGTCCTCCTAAGATGGACGATCCTGATCACTTCTCGTGATTTTGAAGTTTCCACTGTCGAAATACTCCGGCAACTTGTCCCTTCGATCCTCGAAATGTCGGCGGGCTGCCGATCTTGCCCGCGTGTCCTCCTATGATGGACAGCTCAGATTGATTCTGGGGTTTTCACTATGAAAAGTCTCGATCTCATGTCATCGTGACTCCCAATTTCACGAATGTCGATATCCCGATGGCCACACCTCTCATCGGGACTTCCAACCTTCTGTTCACGAGGGCTTAACCTTCATGCATCTCTCAACAGATCCAATGGCTGTAGGGTTTTTCTAGATAAGATCTAATGGCTCAGATCTGTCCCACGTCGCGCAATCTCCCACTACTCCATGGACGTGGAAAAATCAACGGTCCAGATGTTCTCATGGACCTTGGGGGTCTACAATCCTGATTTCCTCGCTATTCACGAAGATGGAGGAAAAGGGGCAAGATATGTAACGCCCTTGTTTCTTTCATCGATCTAACGATCGTGAATGACCATGGATCTTCCGACGGAATCTCATCCGTGGATTGGTACTTATCCCTACGCTGCTACTTCGGGATTTTAAGAAGGTCATTCCTCCTCGTACAGGGTTGTAAGACTTGCACATTCAAGTCCTTTTTCCCGGTTCTTGGTAAACCTTTCCAAGGAGGGAATCTCTATGAAGAGATCTATTCCGGGGCATTCCTAGAGACAGACAAAGGGAAACAAACTCTCGAGTATGAACTGGAAGTCTGACTTGGTTCAACTCATGCATAATTAAATTCATTTATCAACAT
>JASDQU011377154.1:13288-23575 GCA_032191745.1 Picea mariana
TGTTCTTCAACAGGTTCTTGTGGACACTCAACATCAATTTCAGGTTGATCTGGTGCTACTACTGAAGACGACCTGGTTCTTATTTATTTTGTTTGTCCCTTGTTTGTAATAATTTGTTCTTCAATTGGTTCTTGTGGGAACTCAACATCAATTTTATCTTGAACTGGTGCCACTACTGAAGAAGGCCTCACTTTTCTTGTCTTTAATTTTTACTTCTTTATAGTAGTTCGTTCTCCAACAGGTTCTTATGGGCACTCAGTCTTGGTCAATGAATCAAATGGTTGGGATGGTGTTGTTTTTGAATAATACCTAGTTCTTTTTTTAGGGGTGTCTTCCTTAATCACCCGAGGTGATCTTATTTTCCTTTTTCTTTGCTAAAAGTTTTCTTCTATGACTGGGAAGGGTGTGTATGCTTAAACACAAGGGTATTCCTCTAAAATTTCCACCTCATCACTAGATGGTGTCGGCAAGACATGCTACTTAGTGCAAGGATTATCTTTAATTTTGGCCCCATCAAACTCTTCTTCCTCTCTAGGGTATTCTTGGTCAATTTTTGTGTCTCTTGAACTTGGCTCCTTTTCTTTATCGCCCCCTTCATTCTCTGTGTTGGTTGTTTTATATTCCTACTCTATTTTTGTGTTGCCTCCTTCATTCTCTGTGTGAACTTTCCTATCCTTCTACTCTGATATCCTCAAGGATTCCTCTACTCCTATGGTCATATCATCATAAATCCTCTCTATTTACCTTTATTCCTAGTTCTTGGACTTGCTATCCCTAGGACTATTGTTTCTATCGATCAATTCAAGCTCATGGTTAGATTTCATTTCTAATTCCTCCTCTTCTGTCACTTTCTTTATTTCCTCTCTTCTTTCTATTTCCAAACCCTATGTTTCCATGTGACAAATGAACTCATTCCATGTAGCATTCCTTTACCTCAATTGTAATATACCTAGCCTCTTAGTTTGGGTCATTCCACTTAAAACTTTCACACTCTAATATGATATTGTAACGCTCCCCGACCACTCTCGTCGGGGACAACACCACTACTCCAAAACCAAACTACTCCGATACTAGATGACTAAAACTTTCCATGCCCATACATAGACCTGTTGGGATATGGAAGACAGAGCTCTTTGCAGAATAAATCACATATAAAATTAACATAAATAAACAGAGATGACATGAAAGCATTCATGCAATGAAACAAATGATACTATTATAAGAATCATAGACATGCACTAAAATACATCATTAACCATTAATAATAGAAATGATACCTATATCTTAATTGTAGTGCACAAACTGCATGCAGACCTTCCATGAACCTCCCAACCTTAGACCATGCTACTCATCACTCTCAGTAGTGGGTCACCCTGAAGCTGGGACTAGTTGCCATCGGGCAAGGGATTTGTAGGATAGGCAAGGAGAATAGGAAATTGCACCAGTCTATAGGAAGGATTTCCTCCAAGGAGCCACTTACACCCACTACTCATAGACTCTCATTCCCCACATTCCTGTCCCACCCCATGAGTAGACACCTTCACGTTAGAAATTCAATCGACTGCTCCAAATCCCTTCCAGGGCTTCGGCAAGAGGAAGGACAATAATTCTCATAGCTATGTAGTTGCTACTAGACTCCCTCCAGGAGAACTCACTTCCTCAACAAACTCTCTCTCCTAGAGAGAGTTTCTCACAGGACTAACAACCTGTTTCTTCAATCCACGGGCCTAAGAACCTGCTTCTTCAATCTAGCTCCTCAACACAGAGGGAAGGGTGATGGAAACAACAAAAATTGTATGTGGGTGCTCGGTAATGGCATAAAGAAACATAGGAAACCCGCAAGGTACAAGTTAAACAAAGATATCAGTTCGAGCTCATTGCAGAGGTTCAAGATGTCCAAGGGTTCAACAATGGCACTCCCCATTTTCTTTTCATCTTCCCTGCTAGTTGCATGCGTGAGTGGAAAGAATGGAAAAAAGGATCCCCCGAAATAGTCAAAATCCCCACATATATTTGCATGTACCTGAGATGACACATGGAACTCATGAAGCACTTTCCTCTCCATTTGGAAGTTCATCCCCTTCCCAAAAGGAACTTAGGATAAATTTATATCCTCCTCACAACATTTAGAATAATAATATATATTATTCTCTGATATTTAAGCTCTTAATCTTAGCCCCTTTTTCCAACCTCTCATCCCCCTCCCTTACGCAACCTAGTGGAGCCTATTCCCCCATACTATTTCATTATGGTCAGTCTACACGCAATCATGCTTTTATATTAATGATTTGAATATTTAAATATATACAAAAGAGACTTTTGGACTTAGCATCCTAGGCTCTCTGGCCCAACTATCACATAAGCCTCCTAGCTTATCATTACTTGGCTCACCAGCCTATGAAACATTCCTACTATTCATGTTTTAAAAATTATGGGCTCGGCCTTGGGGCATTACAATCCCCTCCCCTTATTTTTTCACTATCCTCAGTGCAATTCTTTTACACCATATCAACAAGATCTTCAAAATCTTCAAAACGATGCATGTATTCTACCCGCATTGCATCCTAATGCTCCCATGTAGCATCCTTAGGACTGTATTCAGTCCATTGGACCTTTACAAGCCCTATGGATTGATTCCAAAGATGTTTTATTTTTCGGTCCAAAATGCGTACCAGATGTACCTGGATAACGCCTTCTTTCTCCAACTGAATCACACTCAAATCAATTAGATGATTAGCATTAGGTATATATTTATTGATCAATGATACATGGGATACATTATGAACAAACATAGATGCAGGAAATGCAATCATATAAGATACTGGACCAATCCTCTCTAGGATTTAAAATGGTCCACAATATCTAGCTACCAACTTGGAATAGTTTCCCAACTTCAGTGAACTTATCTTGGCCTTAACCTTCAAGAATACATGATCACCCACTTTAAACTCTTTGTGAGTTCTACCCTTGTCAGCTTAACTTTTCTACCTGTCTTGGGAAACCTTTAAATTATGTTTAATCCTCAACATTTTCTCTTCCATTTCTCTGAGCAATTCTATCCCAATCACTACCCTATAAGCTGGATTGTCCCAACTTATAGGAGTGTTTCACTTTCTTCCATAAAGTGCTTCAAATGGGATCATCTTCAGATATGCTTGGTGCCCATTGTTGTACGCAAACTCTACCAAGTGTAGGTAGTCTTCCCACTTTCATGGTTTTTCCATCACATACATTCTTAACATATATTCTATTACTTGGTTTACTCTCTCTATCTTCCCATCAGGCTCAGGATGATAGGTTGTACTGAAGTTCAGATTGGTTCTGAACCCCTTGAATAATCCCTTCCAAAATTTTGAAGTGAATTTTGGGAATTGATCAAACACAATTGTCTTCTGAATACCATGAAATCCACTTACTTCATATAGATATCAACAACATTGGCTTCTTTGTGAGTAGTCTTCAATGGAATAAAATAGGTAGCATTGGTAATTTTCTCCACCACTACCATGATAGAATCATGATGCTTGCTTGTCATTGGCAATTTAGTGATGAAATCCATTGTGACCACTTCCCACTTCCACTTAGGAATGGGTAATGGCTGCAACAACCCAACTGGGTGTCTATGCTCAACCTTGACCCATTGACACTCCATGCATCTGGTAATGTACTCAGAAATTTCTTTCTTCATACCTGGCCAATAGTATTGGCTCCTGATTGCTGCCACTATTTTTTGATATCCTGGGTGTCTAGCATAAGGCACATTATGCATCTCCTCCAAGATCATACTTTTTAGTTCCAAAGAATTGGGTATAAATTATTTTTTTCTGTATAGGATCATTCCATCATCTCCCAATTCATAATCCTTGACTATATGTTGCATTTTACCTTGCTACAATTTTGTTACCATCTCCATGTAGTACAAATCTGCTTTTGTAGCTTCAGAAATTCTACCTTTAAGATATGTTTGGTACATGGTAATGCTTGTAGAATGTAACTCATGCACTCTCCTACTGATTGCATCAACCACTTTGTTCTCCCTTCCTTTTATTTTCTTGATATCAAATTCATACTCACAGAGGAATTCCAACCATCTTCTTTTCCTGGCATTTAAAGTTGGTTGATCAAACAAATACCTCAGACCATTATGGTCTGTCCTCAGTTAAATTTTATTTCCCATGAGATATTTCCTCCACTTATTTAATCGATGTACTATGGATTCAAACTCCAAATCATGAGTGGCATAGAGCCTTTCATGCTCTTTCAACTTTATGGATTCAAAACATACTACCAAACCATGCTGACTGAGGACTCCACCAAGTCCCTCTTTGCATGCATCTATGAAAACCATGAATTCCTCATTAGGATATGTAATTATCAGAATCAGAGCACTGGTTAACAAGTGCTTCAATTGATGGAATCTATTTTCACATTCTACTGTCCATTGAAACTCCACCCCTTTCCTTTGTAAGGAAGCGATTGGGTGAGCAATCCTTGAAAACCCTGAAACGAATCTTCTGTAGTAGCCAGGTAGACCCATGAAGGATCTGACTTCTGTCACATTCTTGGTATTGGACATCCTCTAATGGCCTCAATATTTTTAGGATCATTGTTATCCCTTCTCTGGATATGATATGCCCCAAATAATGATTTTGGTTTTGATAAAATGAGCACTTTCTCAATTTGGAATACAATTGGTGTTGTCTTAACACTTGCAACAACATCCTCAAGTGATGTTCATGTTCTTATTTTGTCTTGGAATATACAAGGATGTCATCCAAAAAGACAATGAAAAACTTTTCTATGTACTCTCGGAAAACACCATTCATCAAACACATGAAAACAATTGGTGCATTTGATAACCCAAATGGCACCACTATAAACTCATACTGACCGTACCTTATTTTGAAGGAAGTATTTTTGATGTATTCATCTTTAATCCTTACCTGATGGTATCCTAACCTGAGATCAGTCTTTGAAAATATCCTTTCATCCTTCAATTGATCAAAGAGATCATCAATTCTTGGAAAAGGATACTTGTTCTTCACAGTTACTTTATTTAGCTTCCTGAAATCAATACACAATCTCAAGGTCCCATCTTTCTTCTTCACAAATAAAACTGGAGCACCCCAAGGTGACACACTTGGGCATATTTACCCCTTCTTCAATATCTCTTGAAGCTACATGTTCAACTCCTTCAGCTCTGGAGTACTCGTTATGTAGGGATTCTTCGACACTGGAGCTCCTCCAAGCATCAAATTTATAGAGAAATCAATATCTCTCCTTGGGGGTAGTCCTGGTATCTCCTTAAACACATATTAAAAATCTCTTAGGACTACATGATCCTCCAGATTTGGAACCTTATCCTTAGATTATTCCTCCATATGAGCTGCAAATAATTGGCAGCCCTTCCTATAACACTTCTTCAGCTACATTGCTGATATTTCTTGGAAACTGACTTCCCTAAGAATTCCTTGGACTGCTCTTGAGTTTCCTTCCTCATCTAGGAAATTGAATTCATTGTTATGAAAATATAATATGGCATGGTGTTGGTCCAACCAATCCATACCAATTAGACAGTTATATGAAACCAAAGGCAAGTTGTTCAGATCTTTCTTGGTGTTCATCCCATTCATGCCCAATGGACATGAGTTAACCAAATCAACAACCTTTCTATTGGCTCTTGTATCCAGCTACACCAACCAAGATTTATCATTCTTGCATCTTTGAAATTGCAATCTTTCCACTAACTTAGGATCTATATAGCTATTCTTATCCTCTGAATCAATTAAAATAATAAAGGCATGGTTATTGATCATACCTTCTACTTCAAACATGTGTGATTGAAACTCTTCTTGCTTGTTGTCTAGGGCTGCATAGATCCTTGGCACACTTATTCCCATATCCTCCACTGTTTCTTCTTGTTGTACATTGTGGAAAAATCTCACTTTGTTATCTTTGTGAGGACAATCCCTATACTTATGATCTCCTTTTCAAACCCAACATTACATCGGTGGATGCCTTGGCCTTTTCCCACCTGCCTCAACTATCTTGGGCTTTATAAAAGCTGGTTGTCCCTGAGGATTATTTATGAAGAATGGAGGCTTTCTCCCCTTCTTCCTCAGATCTCTGCTAAAATTCTTCTTGTCCTCCCATGCCTTCTAGAAGGTAGGCTTTACTTTTTTCTGATCATATAAGCAATAACCTCTTCTTATGGTTTCTTCCAAAGTTTTAGGATCATCATATTGAATCTTTTCACTTATGAAGGATGGTAGTCCACTCAAATATCTCTCGATATTAATTGTCTCATCTTTGATGAAGGAGACATACTTCAACAGTTCCATGAATCTCATTTCATACTAATTAATGATCATGCTTCCCAGCTTGAGTTCAAATTACTCTTTCATCTTTTTTTCATAATATCTCTTGGTCAAGTATTTCTTCTCAAAATACTTCTTGAATTCTTTCCACATCACATTTTTCTCCTTAATGTGTTGCACCTGCACAAGTTGGTCCCACCACATGGATGCTTTTTCTTTCAGCGAGTAGATTGAAATTCTTCCTTCCACATGAGAGGAATAATTATGTAGTTTGAAATATTTCCTCATGCCCAACAACCATGTCTCGGCATCCTCATCCTTCTTGTGCTCTCCATCAAAAGTAGGAGGTTTGATCTTATTCATTTATCCTTTCAATTCATCCATCCGAGACCTCCTATGATTCCTGACAGGGAATGGAATTGAGCTAATGTTTGCCCTCCTATTGGAATTCCTTTGAGAGTGATGGTGGTGTCTACTACCATTCCTTCATATTCTTTTCTCATAAGGGAATTTGTGGCTTCCTGGCTTGTTGGAGACAGTCTCCTTGTCCAACTTCTTTTCAATTCGGTCCAGGATTTTCATTAACTTCATATTGAATTCCTCCTGTTGTTCTGTGGCTTTCATAAGCCTTTCATTATCATCTTTGTGGCTCTGGACATCTGTTTGCAATTTTATGATGGTCTCAGCTAGATTTGTGTCTTCCTCCTTTCCTCCTCCATGTACATTGGATTTGGTTCCTTCCATACCCAATTAGACATTAATCCCTTTGATTTCATCCTCTTAGATGTAGAATATCCGTGTATCATCCATTATTCTTCTCTTTGGCTGACTCTGATCTAAGAGTTGTTGATTCTGCAAAATGTGCATCCAACAGAGGTTTGTTAGACCAACTGTTCTTAAATAAGAAGTCATGAAAATATAGTCATTCTGCTTGATTAATACATCAGACTTCTTTTCCTATGACTTATGGAGAAGTTGACTACCCAGATTCAATTTATGGGTGAACAGTGGTATTATACTACTCAAGACCTCTCCAATTCCTTCTTCCATGCTCAATTCTGAGTTTTGAGTAGGAAGTTATGGCTACTTGAACAATTTGTCTCTTTTTCTGTTCTTTAAACAAAATTTCGGGCACTATCCCCTTCCGTTGGGCCCCCAAATTTCATGTGACCAGGGGCTAATCGTTAGGTACTTACCCTATGCTTCAGGCCTCTAGGACTACGAACTTCAGTGGTTTCCAAAATGATTCACTACCAATCTACCGACGTAATGACCCACCAGAGATCCCCTCTCCTACCTCCACATGTCATCTGTGATCAATGATCACGATCAACTATGAGACTCCGGGCTTCGGGATTTATAGAGTGTCAACACTCTCAATCCTTCTAGAGTGACCAGTCTTTGGACTATTGCATCTATTTCCAGGCATCCTTTGTAACCAATGGTCAAGATGGAATCTGACTTTCAGGAGTTCTCGAAGTTGACCTTTTAATCCTTGAATTCACCAGAGTGGAGGATCTGATGCCACCTGGAAGAACACTAGAAGTGAACACGTGGCCCAATCTTAGGGGTGGCACATGTCAAGCTCGACCTGCAAAATAATTCTTTCCAAAGATTATAACGTAATGACACGTTGCATGCCTTATGTGTGTCCATGTCACTCCCAGGTGATGTCACTGCCATGTCACTTCGAGACTTCATAACTTCAGGCTTTGCGAGATTTCACGTTAGCTCACTATGTTTCTCCCGAATGTTGAACTCCCAAACTCCTTAACCTTCGGGGCCCACAAAGTACAACTATCACCAATCAAGGTGGTTCCACGTAGCCCTTTCATTGAGTGACACATGTTAGGTTCTAATTGGTCCTAAGGTCCTGTCAAAAGTATGGAAAAAAGTGACATGTGGAAGACCTAGGTAGGTCCATGTCACCCTACATGATGTCATCTTTCCCTGACATACCTGATTCTTGGTGACTTAGGGGATTTCCTTCCTCTGACATTTTCTCCAAGCTGTCGAACTACCAAATAAGTTGATCTTTCGACATGTATCTCCTTTAATGAATGCTCCGAATTAATTCTAGACTTCGGGAATTTAGGAGATTTCTCTCTAGAAGACTTCATTTCTCCCAAATGTTGAATTCTTGAACCGCTTAATCTTTTTGAGGTCGATGTAGTACACCCGTCGTCATATAATATGGTGACACGTGGCCCCATATGTCAGAATTCTATTGCTCCAACAAGGACATCTAGGGTACTATTCTCACTAACACGTGGCAGGACTAGGGAAGTCCACATCACCCTGGGTGACATTATCATGCCAAATGACTTCGGTGCTCTAGGACTTTGAGAATCTCTTCCTCCCACGCAAACACAAACCATTTCTTTCGGAGTGTCAAAACTCTAAAACTTGCCTTATATTTAGACGCGTATCCCTTGGAAATGGATGGTCCAGATTATCTCTGAACTTCAAGACTTCAACAATCTTCTCTGCTTATAGTTTTAAAATGGTCGGAGGGGCGTAGTCTGAAGGACTTTGGTGCTTAACCTCTGTGCATATTCTCCAGATCCAATGGATGCGTAGGGTCTGTCTCCCTACGAACAGATCTAGTGACCTAAATTTAACTTTCTGGCCCACTACCACGTCTGTTGTGGTTTATCAAACAACTATACCTCCTGAGCTTTCCAATACCACCCAGGAGCTCTTTTAGTTCCCTCTTGGCATTCTACACTTCAAATCCATGTGGAATTTTTACTTCAAATTCCACCTTTGTGGCCCATCCAGGTTCAGTGTTGAAACCATGGGCTCTGATACCTTTTGTAACATGCCCATCCTCCCAGGCTGGGTCATGCCACTTTAAATTTGTACGCTGTGATACTAGATGACTAAAACTGTCCATGCCCAAACATAGACCTGATGGGCTATGGCAGACAAATCTCTTTGTAGAATAAATCACATATAAACTTAATAGAAATAAAAGGAAATAACATTAAATCATTCATGCAGCGAAACACATGATATTATTATAAGAATCACAAACATGCACTAAAATACATCATTAACCATTAAGCACATACATGATACTTATCTCTTAATTTTGGTGCACCGACTACATGCATACCTTCCACGAACCTCTCAGCCTTAGACCACGTTTCTCATCACTTGCAGCAGTGGCTCACCCTCGAGATGGGACTAGAATCCACTAGGAAAGAGATTCCTAGGCTAGGCAAGGACAACAGGAAGTTGCACTAGTCTATAGGAAGGATTTCCTCCAAGGAGCCACTTATGCCCACTACTCTCTGACTCTCATTCCCAACATGCTTGTCCCACCCCAGGAGTATACACCTTCATTGTCACATAGTCCATCGGTTTCTCCACCTCCCTTCCAGGGCTTCAGCAATAGGCCGAACAGGAATTCTCAAAGCTATGTAGCTGCTACTAGACTCCCTCCAAGAGAACTCACTTCCTCAATAAACTCTCTCACCTGGAGAGAATCTCTCATAGGCCTGACAACCTTCTTCTTCAATCCATGGGCCTTACAACCCGCTTCTTTAATCCATCTCATCAACACATGGGAAAGGGTGATGGAAACAACATAAATCAGATGTGGGGCCATGGTAATGGAAAAACGAAACACAGGCAACACGCAGGTTACAGGTTCAACAAAGATATTATTTTGGGCTTGTTGTAGAGGTTTGGGATGGTTAAGGGTTCAACAATGGCATTCCCAGTTTTCTTTTGAGCTTTCCTTCTAGTTGCATGTGTGAGTGGAAGGAATGGCAAAAAGGATCCCCTGAAATAGTCAAAATCCGCACATATATTTGCACGTGCCTGAGATGACACATGATACTCATGAAGCGCATTCCTCTACATTTGGAAGTCATTCCCCTTCCCAAAAGGAACTTAGGATAAATTCATATCCTCATCATATCATTTAGAATAATAATATATATTATTCTCTGATATTTAAGCT
>JASDQU011377155.1:513-14416 GCA_032191745.1 Picea mariana
CACAATATATGAGAAATAATCAATAGTTATTGTTCAAGGGAAGTAATGACTTCCAAAGGCAGCTACAACTTCCAAATATAAAGGGAGAGATAAACCTCCAAGAGGAAGATACAATTCTCCAATATTAATAGAGGGTTGACCTCTCCATCCTTTCCCCTTCCTTCCACCCAAGAATACATGAGAGATAATAAAACTTTACATTAAGTCATCACCATCAACCAACCATCACATAGACTCTGATAATGCTTCCTTAGAGTTATTCAAATTATGCAATTATTCAATTATTGGAATACTCTGATCATGTAGACAATATTACTCAATGTATTCTCTGAAACTCCTCCAAGTTTCACTCCTTGAATCCTCCCCAAAAAGAAGATATAGAGAGAATGGTAGACCTTATTCAATTCTGGTTTATTCAGGAGAGCAAACTTGTACATAATGCCCCACGTTCAATATTTAACATCAGATTCTGAAACTTGAACACAAGAAACTAAAGCTTGTACTATTTCTAATGAAATTGGTCTCACTTCATTTTGATTCTCTATGAAGAAGTTATTACTATTTTACCTGGAACACCTGTTTATGACTAGCTTCAGGACTAGTAAAAAACCCTATCTTCCACAGAGTGTATCTCCAAAATTGTAGTGAATACAGATCTGAAATTTTTACCACATGCACCTAGCTATGTATTCTCAATACTGTTTCAATTTCACCATCTGAATAATTCTAGAAATAAAATTATAGCAAAAATGGTAATATGACCTGTAAATAACATACCTTAGAACACATCACCAAAAGACTTCATCCTCCCTTGAAATCCAACCTTCTTTACTTCAGATTTCCTCTAAAATTCGACTTGTGTGTGTAAAATGATATGTATTTATACCCTTTATGTCACTTCTTTTTAACATTAGGGTCGACCTGACACTTTCTTATTTTGCAATTATTTTCTTTAATTATCTTCAGGGCTGACCTATACTTCCTTCTTCAATTCACTTTTTCATCTTCAAAAATTCATTTCTCCTCAACCATGATGATCCACGTGACGTGCCACCTACCATTGGAAACAACATGATGTATACTATCTATCCATGGGTGTTGTGTCTGCATGTGCACTATCCTTCATATCCAAATACCTTCATCAATCTTGTGGTCCAAAACCAATGACTAAGGTTGACATCAATGACAACAACCAATCTTCCAACATTTCCGAGCATGCCAAAAAATGATCAAATGAAAAAGTTACGACCTCGATAAGTTGATGTGTCAACTAAACCCATCGGGCCCCATAAAATGTTTGGTGTTTCATCTCCTAGAGTTAGATTTTTAGATGTTTAGGGTTTCCTCATTGTTTCTTTATCATAAAAAATGCCTTTCGACCTCATTGTAACTGCTCTAGCGAATTCACATAGACAACACATCTCTTCTTAGAGAAAATATACCACCATTCTAGTGAATTTTGACTCATTCTACATTTTTATATTTTCAACATATTCCATTTATTAATATAAATCAAGTTTCATTGTACCTCTTTGTTTTTGTTATAAATATGTATTTCATTTTGTTCCATTCATAAATCCAGATCAATGGTATCAAAGTGGTCTTCTCTTTATCTATTTCTCTGTGCATGTCCCCAATGAGGTTAGGATATAAGGAGTTGGGACTCAAAATATTTGAGCCTTTGAAGAACCATCCTCTCCGACCCTGATGACCTCCCATGGCGGAAGAAAAGAGAGACGAGGGAGCAGGAGATCCTATTAAATTGTTTTTCTTCGAGGAAGACCTTGCACGACAAAGGAACGAGATGATGGATAATTTTTACCATATCCTTCGACACAAGCCAACAACTGACACATCTTCATCAAGCAACCACTTTGGAGGTGCCGCCCCCTTCAAGGTACAAGTGAGTTTTGATATTCCTTTATTTGAAGGTCAGATAGATGTAAATGCTCTAGATAAATGGTTGAATCCGCTAGAAGGGTATTTTTCTGATAGAGAAAATTTTACCTTTGTGCTCCTTAAGGCTGCCCCTCATGTCAAGGATTGGTGGGAGACATACTGTGAGAAAAAGGCCATAGAGGAATGTGCAATGTTTGCAGTTGTACCCATTTGCGGTTCTTTCAAGGATGCTATTAAGAAACAATACTACCTTGTTGGAAGCTACAATAACTAGTATACGAGATGGACCACACTGGGATAGCAAACATACCAGACATTGTCAGAGTTCACAAATGTCTTCCATACCTTGTGCATCAAGTTGGGTATCAAAGAATATGAATGACATCCGGTGCTCAAGTATCATGATGGTATACATAGATACATCCAGACAAAAATGGAGTTTCTATATATCTCATCACTGGGTGCGACTTATCGGTAAGCTGTTGAAATTGAGAAAAAGTTTAAACATAAGAAGCGAGAGTTTGGATCTGTGAATTCTTCACAAAAAAAGCAGGGCAAAGGAAGATCCAACCTGAAGAACAAAGGACAAAGCAAGGATGGACCACCTTAGGACAACCAGTCTAAGCTGCAAAAAAAGAAGGGTAATGGGAAGACAAAGAAAAACACTGGAAAGTGGTGCAAATTTCATAAAATCCCCTAGCATAACACCGATGAATATCACTTGAAGCAGTAGTTGGTGGCCGAGCTGAAATCCTTGGAGTCAGATGTGGGTTCCAACTCTAAATCAGAACCAGATAAGGGGAAGCAGATCATTGATGAAGAACCCAATGCAACTGTCGCTACCACTAAGTTCGATCCAAGTGAACTCGAAGCACAGGAGGAAGGTGAGCACCTTTTTCACTCACAAATGTGGGTGAAGGTTGCTACACAACACTTCATTGTCGATAGAAGAATTCAAAAGAAACTCATCTCAATAGAGGTCATCAAGTGGTTGGACCTACTAACAACACCACACTTGAAACCATACACCATTGGGTGGCTTAACCAAGGGAGAGATATATGTGTCAGCCAATAGTATCACTCACCCTATGACATCAAGCCCTTCAAGGATGAGGTATTGTGTGATATTTCCCCCCTTGAAGTTTGTAATGTTCTTTTAGGCAAACCATACTTGTGGAAACTACATGTTTTATATGAGTCTAGACCTCGCAGTGCTACTATTACTTTGGGTATAAAACTATACAGGGTACCAGAGGTAGCTCCACCTATCGCCATTTATTTGATGTCCTCTAAGCAATGCAAGAAGGTCATATCCCAGACTGGTAAACTTGTCTCCTTCATGATTCACTCTCAAAGTGAATAGAAGGTCATAACCACATCCCTGGTCTCCACATAGGGGCTCTCCATGCAACAAAAGCAAGTGGACAAGGTCGTAGAAGAATACAAATACATATTCTCCTCACTCACTCGGGTACCTCTACGCTGTTAGGTCAAGAATTCAATTGATCTAACCCCCAACACACCTCTACCAAATGAGACAGTCTATCATCGCTCTCTAATGGAAAATGAGAAAATGAAGCACCATATCCAAGAGCTACTCCAAAAGGGGCACATCTGACCGAGCGTCTCACCCAGTGGAAGCCCAATTATACTCATGTAGAAGAAAGATGGGACCTGGCAACTATACATTGATTACATGGCCCCAAACAAAATCATAGTTAGGAACCAGTACCCAATTCCCCGAATTGACGACCTTCTTGACCAACTCAAGGGATCTAAGTAATTCAATAAGATTGACCTTAAGTCTGGCTACCACCAGGTCCCAATAGAACAAACTAATGTATGGAAGACTGCTTTCAAGTCCAAAGAATGTATTTTCGAATGGCTAGTTATGCCCTTTGGTTTGACAAATTCCCCAACAACTTTCATGAAGTTGATGGATGATATCTTGTTCCCTTTCACCAATTATTTTGTGGTGGTATAAATGGATGATATCCTCATCTTCAACAAGACTTGGGAGGGGCACTTGCAACATATTCAACAAGTCCTTCACACTATGCGATAACACAAACTATATGCTAACTTGGAAAAACGATCTTTTGGTATGAACATGGTGAAATTCTTAGGATACATTGTTGATGAGAATGGTGTGCATGTGGATCCAACCAAGATCCAGGTCATTCATGGCTAACCAGCCCTAACCACACTAACTGAGATTCATATTTTCTTAGGACTTAGCATATTCTATCGTGGGTTCATGTTGGGATTCTCTGATATTGCATGGGCCCTTAGCCAAGTGACCAAGGGTGGTGGAAAAACAAATTTTGTGTGGGGAAATTCACAACAACAAGTGTTTGATGATCTAAAATATTGCTTGTGCTCAACCTCGATGCTTCATACTATGTTGTGGGCGTAGTTCTCACTCAACACAGTCATCTAGTGGCCTATCATGGTGAGACACTATTAGATGTCGTACATAAGTACCCCACCTATGACAAATAAATGTATTCCATTATACAAGCCTGCCACTAATGGAAGCATTAATTCTATGGAAGGAGACAATCATCCACAATGATCACAAGCCTTTGTAGTGCATCCAGGAAAATTGCAGAACAACTGCCATCAAAAGTGGCCCACATACTTGCAGTAGTTCCATATCAACATCAAATATAAGACATGGACCACCAATCGAGTTTTTGACTGCCTTAGTCGGCCTCTAGTTATAGCACTAACCACAATACTCCACTCCTATATACATGAGGCCTCCAGGTGGCCCCAATTCTACGAGAGCGATCTTGACTTCGCTCCCACTTACTAGATGATGGGAACAAGTGTGAATGTTACTGACTTTCATCTTCAAAATGGACTGTTAGGCCATCTAGGCCATCTATGTGTTCCTTCAAGTGAACATGTGAAGCTGATTTGGGAATCACATTAGAATCGGATGGTGGCATGGAAAAGATAGTGGCAGTGCTATAGAAGTATTTATATTGGTTGAAACTTCAACATGATGTCATCAAGTACATGAGGTCCTACACTAACTATGCCATTTCCAAACCATCCATTAAGAAGCAAGGCATGAACACCCCTTTTCCTACCCCCTACAGGCTCTGGGAATCCATCTCGATGGACTACATATATGGCCTTCCTTCAACCAAGCAAAACAATGACTATTTTTTTGTGGTTCTTGATTGGTTTTTTAAGATGGACATTCTAACAACCTGCAAGAAGTGTATCACAGTAGAGGCCACTGCCAAGATCTTCTTCAAACGGGTGTGGGTACATTTTGGGATACCACAGACCATCATATTAGATTGGGACAAAATGTTCCTAAGCACATTCTGGTCGAGCCTTTGGTCACAATTGGACACCAAGCTCACCAAATCCACTGCCCTCCACCTCCAAATTGATGGCCAAATAGAGGTCATCAACAAGATGATCATGCATATCTTATGCATGTACAAATCCAAACATACACACACATGGGACTAGAGTCTCCCCTATGTTCAACATAACTACACCATATCCCTCCATAGCTCGACCGACCACAACCCCTTTCAGGTGGGGATGGGATTTCAACCATTGGATCGCATTGATGTCGCACTACCCCTTGCGTCCACACAAACAGAATCATCCCATGCTCAATCTGAGGTTGACAAAGTCACCAAGTTTATTGAATTAATTCCACACATCCACCAACAAGTCCATGATATTTTACAGAAATACAATGCTAAGTACAAGAAACACCATGATCAACACCGAGTGTCACACAAGTTTCAGGTGGGAGACAAGGTCTAGTTGCATTTGCATAAAGAGTGTCTTAGAGGACCCCATCAGAAGCTTCATCCACTTTTCTTTGGACCTTACACCATGATCTGAAATCGATGCTTAGCAATTTGCACTCTAACTTCGATTTTATCAAGACCTTTTCTGACAATGCATGTGAATATATAAGCAGTAAAAAATTAAACAATGAAAAGAGATAACAAAAAACACAGAGAATCAAAACATCAACAGATTGAACACTAGAAGTTGATAATGGAGTTCGGCAAATTCACCTACGTCTTTGGGCCTTTATCTTCAGTGGGGGAGGCTTCTCTATTAAAATTCAATTCTTACAATATGAATCAAAATTACATATTTTAGGTCTTTGACTGACTCAGTTGTATTATTCTATGTCTTAGGAACCTGACGCAATAGACGACACCAAAAAAGGTGGAGTAGAACTCCTGAAAATTGCCTCCAAAGCTCCTACTCTTTTGGCTTCACTGCATAAGACAACTTGGCCTTCACAAATTCTTCTTCAATTTTCTCCAAGATACTTGGTTAAAAATCCACAATGTCTTGGTTTATATAAATATGAGGTAGAGGAATCAAATCCAAACAACCCACCTCTTATGGCACTCAATTTGGCCTAATAACCACCAAGATATGGCCAAAAAACCATAAAAATCAACATAAAATCAATAAAATGCCAAACTATAGGGTAAAAACCCACTTGAATATTACATGCATGTGCCAACCCCCTTTCTCTGGGCCCTTGGTTGCATGAAGTGCCATGTGGACGAGCGCTAAGTTCCTTGTTCTCTGCGATCTCCTGGTCTAGCGCCTCTGGTCGTGTGGGGATGCCATGTGTCCGAGCGCTGGTCCCCGCCGACTGAGGCTTATCCCAAAATCCGCGCGCTAACTCACTTTAAAACAAATATATACCATTTCATATAACAAGTCACACGGTAGCTTGACTGATCGACATATGAGGGTTAGATATTGGTGTATCCGGAGGTCACAAGTTTGACCCCATCGAAGGAGGAAACAAATTTTTACCCAGCCAACATTGGTCAAATCTGAGGTGCCATGTGGAACTCTGTGATTGGGCCACGTGTCACCATGTGATTGGTTCGTACTACTGATGCATCGGTCCAGTCACCACACAGTCAGTTGCCAGTCAACACTGCCATGTCATTGTCGTACTTGCCACATCACTATTGCACCTACCATGTCACTTTCGTACCTTCCACATGTCATGCTTCCACTGGTGCCATGTCACGTATGAATTGCCATGTGTCACTTTTGTACAATGCCATGTGTCAATTTTTTTATTGGTCCAAATCAACCCATAAAAATGCCAAAAATGATTGCCACATGGCATGTCCTAGTGCTTCCACATGTCCTACTGACGTCATCATGATGAAATCATCTTCCACCTGTTCTGTTGACGTCAACAGTACAAACTGTTGACTTGACTTTGAATTTTTGCTAATTTGACCTGAACTTTAGATCACGATAACTTCGCCATACAGAGTCCATTTTTGAAAAAAAAATATATGGCCGAAATCAGTGCGACGAGCCCGACACAATGGTGCTAGTTTCGTTTGAATATGAGAACTTTGAATTTTTGGCCTTTCTGGATCCATTTTGATCACACCTCCCCACTAAGACTTTTTGATTCTCCAAAATGGTATTACATCTATTGACTACATCATTACATCAATTGACTAAACAAAAAATAGTCTAGACTCAACAAAACATTAACTAGACTCAATAAGTGATTTCATTAATCAAATCACTTTTATTACATCAAGTAGACTAGACACTGACTTGATGAAATATTTACACGTGGGGCATAAAATCTGCCTAGTTCCAAGCAGATGACCCATCTCTTGCCGATGTAGTTTCGCGGTCATTCTTATACTCTTCTGCATCATCCTTCTTCTGCTCTGGCACTTTATGATTTTTGGAGCATCTCAACTCTGGATGCAGCTTCCAACAACTATATTCACAATGCCCATTCCTCTGGCAATGTGAGCAACAATTTCATGCTCGAACGAATTCGATGAAGCCTTTCCCTGACTGAGTTGAATCCCCATTGGATTTTCTTGACTCTTGTCTTGGCTGTGCTGAATTCACATGCGGATTATTATTGACCTGTAGTGTTGCATCATCTTGTCTTGGCATACTCCTTGTCGCCATGATCTTCTTTCCGCATACCTTTTTCTTCCAACATACTACAACACAATGGTTATGACTGCCACAAAATGTGCATGGAATTGTTCTTCTAATAAGTTCCATGACCCTAGCATGTTCGTCATTAAAGGTAGGTGAAGGAGATTTATACCTTTCGACCTTTTTACCTTTCTTTTTCGACGCACTGTTCACGTCATTGTTGGCTTGAACTTCTTGCTTGTCTCTACGAGTTCGAATCCATGCTAGTCTCAGTTACGGATGCCTCTCCCAACAATGGGCAACACCATGTCCGAAATTTTGACAATGTGTACAACAAACCACTAGATTTTTTTCATCAGTAGACTCTTCTGCATAGCCCAATCCTTCATGGAGTGGTCGTTCTCCCACCTCGATAGGATTAGCTATGCCTTGGCCATGTTTTCCAAGACCTTTTCCTTTCATGTATCCAAACTTCGATAACATCTTCATACCAATTCCTTTGGTATGATTTTCAAATGGGGAAATATCTTGATTTCCTGACTCCACTTCTTGATCAACTACAGGAGAAGCAGGAGTATACTGAGTACTTTTCACTCGTGAGGAAAATGTGTCAATGGCCTCTCCTACTGACTGCTCCTCAACTAGAGTAGAATGAGTATATGAATCCTCCTCATTTGATTGCCTATGGAATGGATGAATTCCATCATCCTTGATAGGACTCGGGCTTCTAACAGAAGGAATTTCTCCAACTGTTTTTTCTTCTGTTGCTAACACCATTCTTCACAACCTTTCCCCGTCTTCCTCAAGAATTTGCACCAATCTTCACAACTCAACATTTTCCCACTGAATTTGTTGATTGATATCATCGAGTTCCTAGATTCTATCTCTCTTCAAGATTTTCCCCATGCTTATTCACAATTCCTGCAATAGTCAACCTGCTATGATACCACTTGATCTGAAATCAGTGCTTAGCAATTTACACTCCGACTTCGATTTTACCAAGACCTTTTCTAACAATGCATGTGAATACATAAAAGGTAAAAAATTAAAAAATTAAGAGAAATAGCAGAAAACAAAAAGAAGCAAAACATCAACATATTGAACACCATAATTTGATAACAGAGTTTGGTAAATTCGTCTACGTCTCCGGGCCTTTGTCTTTAGTGGGGGAGACTTCTCTATTAAAATTCAATGCTTAAAATATGCATCAAAATTACATCATTTAGGTCTCTGACTGACTCATTTGTATTTTTCTCTATCTCAGGAACCCGACGCAATAGACATCACCGAAAAAGGTGGAGTAGAACTCCCGAAAATTGCCTCTAAAGCTCAACTACTCTTCTGGCTGCACTACATAAGACAACTTGGCCTTCACAAATTCTTCTTCAATTTGCTCCAAGATGCTTGTTGCTTGTTTCTTGCTTAAAAATCCATAATGGCTTTGTTTATATAGCCATGAGGTTGAGGAATCAAATCCCAACAACCCACCTCTTGTGGCACTCAATTTGGGCCAATATCCACCAAGATATAGCCAAAAAACCATAAAAATCAACATAAAATCAATAAAATTCCAAACTATAGGGTAAAAACCCACTTGGATATTACATGCATGCACTAGCCCCCTTTCTCCGGGCCCTTGGTCACATGAAATTCCATGTGGCTGAGAACTAAGCACCTTGTCCTCTACGAGCTCTTGGTCTAGAGCCCCTGGTTGTTTGGGGATGCCATGTGTCCGAGCGCTAGCCCCTGCCGATGGGGACTTATCCCAAAATCTGCACGCTAACTTAATTTAAAACAAATATATGCCATTTCATATAACAAGTCACACGGTAGATTGACCAGTTGGCATATGGTGGTTAGATCTTAGCGCATCTGGAGGTCACAGGTTCGACCCCGTCGGAGGTGGAAATAAATTTTTACCTAGCCAAGATTGGCCAAATCCGAGGTGCAACGTGGTGCCCTGTGATTGGGCCATGTGTCACCCTGTGATTGGTTCATACCGCTAATGCATCGGTCCAGTCACCACATAGTCAATTGCCCAGTCAGCACTACCCTGTCACTGTCGTACCTACCACGTGTCATGCTGCCATTGGTGCCACGTCACGTACAGACTGCCACATGTTGCTTCTGTACAGTGCCACATGTCAATTTTTATTGGTCCAAATTAGCCCCTAAAAATGACAAAAATGACTGCCATGTGGCATGCCCTGGTGCTTCCACTTGTCCTGCTGACGTACTACCGATGTCAACATTACGGATTGTTGACTTGACTTTGACGTTTTTCCAATTTGACCTGAACTTTAGATCATGATAACTTCGCCATACGGAGTCCATTTTCAGAAAAAATATATATGCCCAGAATCAACGCAACAAGCCCGACAAAATGGCGTTGGTTTCGTTCGAATCTGATAACTTTGAACTTTTGGCCTTTCTGGATCCATTTGGATCACACCATCACTAAGGCTGTGGGTGACCATGCTTTTGAGCTAAGTATCCCCCCTTCCTTGGATTGCACCCAATGTTCAATGTGGACCTCCTTTGACCATAATTTCCACCTTTATTGGACACATTAGAGATAACAGAGAAACTGACATTGACTGAGCTCAACCCTGAATGCATGGAACAAACCACCATTGATTAGATCATGAACACTCAGGTTAAGGGCACTCACCAACAGAGGATCCAACTTTATCGGGTTGTTAAAGAAGGGAAACTCCTACACCAAGGAAAGTGTCTCACCCGGGGCAAAGTTCAACATAAGTTTCCCCATCTCATGGGGGCACTCAACACAATGGAGACCATTTCCTTATAAGGGGGGAGGAATGATATAGGTGGATATCGATGGCCATCCACCTATTCCACTGGCTCAAAGAAATTTTTTCCATTTTGGCAGTTTTTTTCTATAGTTTTTCAAGTCCCAACTTTCTGGGGCCGTTTTGAGGCCCTGAATGATGTTTTTTTTGATGTTGCGAGACCTAGGTGACAAGTTGAGGATTTATCTTGAGCCCACTTGGAATGTGTACTTATTGACTAGACCTTTTCAATGAGATACTAAGCGTGTCAAACAAAGATCGTATGAAAAATTTGCAACCCTGGGAAGTTGACATATCAACTAACCCCATCGAGGCCCACAAACCTTTTGGCATTTCATCTCCTAGGGTTAGGTTTTTGGATGTTTAGGGTTTCCTCATTGCTTATTTATGATAAAAGGTCCTTTTGGCATCATTGTAACTGCTCTGGAAAATACGCATAGCTGTCACATCTCTTCTCAGAGTTAATCTACCACCATTCAAGCGAGTTTTGTTTCATTATGCATTTTTATAGTTTCAACATATTCCATTTATAAATATAAATCAAGTTTCATTGTATCTCTCTATTTTTGTTATAAATCTGTATTTCATTTTGTTCCATTCATAAATCCATATCAGGTGTACAATATTAAGCACGAGGGAGAAGAGGAAAAGGAAAGACACAAGGCAAGGTTAGTGGTGAAAGGATTTTCTCAAAAGGAAGGTATTGATTTTATTGAAATATTTTCCCTTGTTGTTAAGATGTCATCCATTAGAATTATTCTCGGTCTTGTTGTTGCTTTAGATTTGGAATGTAAACAATTAGATGTAAAGACAATCTTCCTTCATGGTGGATTGGAAAGAGATATTTATATGGAGAAATTGGAAGGTTCCAAAATAAAAGGTAAATAAAAATTGGTTTCCAATTTGAAGAAGAGCTTCTATGGATTGAAGCAGGCACCTCGCTAGTGGTATAAGAAATTTGATTCATTTATGTTGGAACATGGTTTTAAAAGACTAGAGACTGATCATTGTGTCTACATGAAGAGGTATGGCCAGGAAAAGTACATTATATTATGGCTATATGTGGATGACATGTTAGTTATTGGACATGATAAGAATATGATTAACAAGTTAAAGAAGGATTTGGACAACTAGTTTGCAATGAAAGATTTGGGTCTAGCACAAGAAATACTAGGCATGAAGATCATACACGACATAAAGGAAAATTGTGGTTGTTACAATAAAAATATATTGAGAAGGTGCTTGATAGGTTCAATATGAAGGACACAAAGCTAGTTCAGACACCTCTTGCATCCCACTTCAAACTAAGTGTTGATTTGTCCCCTTGTGATGATAAGGAGAAGGAGGAAATGAGTAAAATTCCTTAGGCTTCAACAATTGGAAGCTTCATGTATTCCATGGTATGTACTCGACCATATATTTCACATTTAGTGAGAGTAGTGAAAAGGTTCTTTGCAAATCCGAGAAAACAACATAGGCAAGCAATAAAGTGGATTTTGAGGTATCTCAAGGGTACTAGTCATTATTGTTTATGTTTTGATCATAATGATGTTGTGCTTGAAGGTTATATAGATGCAGATATGGCTAGCGACATGGACACGAGAAATTCCACCACTGGTTATTTATATACTTTTGTAGCTGCAACAGTATCTTAGGTGTCTAGACTACAAAAAGTAGTATCCCTCTCCACAATAGAGGAAGAATACATAGTTGCAATAGAAGCCTACAAAGAGATGTTGTGGATTGAGCGATTCCTAGGAGAGCTACAAATACAAAAAGACAATTATGTATTGTATTGTGAAATTCAGAGCACCATTCATTTAGAAAAAAACATAACATATCATTCAAAGACCAAGCACGTGGACCTTAGGTACCATTGAATTTGTTAGGTATTGGAGGAAGGGCATTTTAACTTGGAAAAGATCTATACATATGAGAACCCTGATAGTATGATTACTAAAATTCTGCCAAGAGACAAACATGCACTGCATTGAAGCTTGGTAGGCCTAGGGTTGACTTTGTGAATAGGCTTGGGAAGGGATCAACAAAAAGGAGTTCATCTACAACTACAGTTTATTATTCAGGAGCCTTAATTTAGTTTCAAGTGAGAGAACGTTCATTGTGAAGCCAAATTCGATCCCGTCTCTAGAAATTGTTGGAACTGTCATCGCTAGCAAAGTAAAAAGAGTAGTTAGGAAATTAAATGTCAAAACTTTCCCACTTGATCTAGAATGTATAGATATGCCCATAAATTTCTCTTGATGCTCATAAATTTTTGGATTTTTCAGTCTTCGAAGAAACTATGAATCAAATCTATAAATATGTAATTCCTTTTGCCATTGGTGTGCTGTAAACCGAGCAAGACGAATTGAATACAAATAGTTTTGTTTTTCTATTTCTTGTGTGTTTTGATACTTTCCTTGTTTCCTCTGTTTTCTTTTCATCCATTCCTCTATGCATGTAATGTTATTGTTTATAGGATTAGTATTTGCTAGGCGATCTCGGGTCAAGTGAGCTTTGGATGAGTTCATAAGCCTAATTTTTGGATTGTTGTTTGTGTCCGAGGTTTTGAGCTGTGGAGTATCAATTGTGAGTAGTTATGGGCAATCTTAACACAAAAAAATCCCTAACATACTTACCACTAATATATGAAATGTTAATTTTTAATTTGCATTGTGTTGAAGTTAGAAGTGAATTATTTTACATTTTATGTACACAAAACACAAGTGAATCTAACTAGTTGAAGGTGATTGCATTGTCAAATTTGTTGTGGACACATTTATGGAGGATTATACACATTATGTCACAATTTTCAAAAATCACACACTAAAAAAAAATCCTAATGAATTAATTCAACAATTTATATGTATTCATGTAACACGGATAATGAATTGATAGTGATGCATACTCGCACAAACACATTATAGAAGTGGTTGATATACACCGATAGGCGTCATTAGTGGTTAATAAACCATTTTTAAAATTAATAAAAAAAATGTGGTACATTAAAATGTACAAAAGTGCTAGTATATTTACTACCATAATGAATGGTGTTGCTCTACCTTTTTTTTGTTATGTGCATGGGAAAAAATGCTCGATCTAGACATGTTTTTTCAAATCTCGATCAGGTTCATTGCAGTTGTATTGTATGCTTTTAAAAATCTCAATCAGGTTCATTGCAGTTGTATTGTATGCTTTTTAAAATCTCAATCAGGTTCATTGCAATTATGTTGTTGATACAATGCTGG
>JASDQU011377156.1:0-11897 GCA_032191745.1 Picea mariana
CTTGAAGTTTGTGATGTTCTTTTGGGCCAACCTTATTTATGGAAACATCATGTTGTATATGAGTCTAGGCCTTGTAGTGTTATTATTACTTTGAACATAAAATTGTATAGGATACCCGAGGCAGTCCCACCTAGTGTTATTTCCTTGATATCTGCTAAGAAATGCAGGAAGGTCATCTCTTAGACGGGGAAATTTGTCTTCTTTGTGATTCGCTCTCAGAATCAGTGAAAGATCACAACCACATCCAGGGTCTCTGTGGCCGACCTCTCCACACAGCAGAAGAAAGTAGATAAGATTGTGTAAGAATACTCTGATATCTTCTCCTCACCTATCGGGGTACCCCTGCACTGCCAGTTCAAGCACTCGATCGATCAGACCCCCAGTGCACCGCTGCCGAATGGGCCAGTCTATCGTCGCTCTTTGTTATAGAATGAGGATATCAAGCGACAGATCCAAGAAATTCTCCACAAGGGGCACATCCATCCCATCTCATCACCTTGCGGGAGTCCAATCATGATGGTACAGAAGAAATAGGGAACCTAGCGACTCTGCATTGATTATCGGGTTCTGAATAAAATCATAGTCAGAAACCGGTACCCGATTCCCCGAATCGACGACCTCCTTGATCAACTCACGGGGGCCAAATACTTCATTAATATTGATTTGAAGTTTGTCTACCACCAGGCAGATGTATGGAAGAACAACTTCAAGTCAAAGGAAGGCATTTTTGAATGGTTGGTCATGCCCTTTGGTTTGAAAAATTCTCCAGCCACTTTCATGAGGATGATGGACGATATTCTGTGACCATTCGCCATTACTTTTGTATTGGTGTATCTGGATGACATTCTCATTTACATCAAGACTTGGTCCGAACACTTGCAGCATATTCAGTAGGTTCTACACACCCTGTGACAGCACAAGCTATATGCCAACTTGGAAAAATGCTCCTTCGGCATGGACAGGGTCCATTATCTGGTCTACATCATTGATCAGCATAGCGTACATGTGGATCCAACCAAGATAAAAGTCATCCATGACTGGCCAACTCCAACCACACTCAATGAGCTTCAAAGCTTCTTGGGCCTTGCTAATTTCTACTGCAGGTTCATGTTGGGATTCTCCCATATTGCATGGGCCCTCAGCCAAATAACTAGGGGTGGTGGTAAGGTGAAATTTGCATGGGGATGGTCCCAACAACAAGTGTTAGATGATTTGAAGTATCATTTGTGCTCAACCCCAATACTTTCACTACTAGACCTGCAGTAGCCCTTTAAGATCGAGACAGATGCTTCAGACTATGTTGTGGGCATCGTTCTCACTAAGCACGACCACCCCATGGCCTGTCATAGTGAGACACTATCATATGTTGTCCGTAAGTACCTTACTTACAACAAAGAAATGTACTCCATTGTGAAAGCCTGCCACCAATGGAGACATTACATTCTTAAGAAGGAGATAGTCATCGACACTGATCATAAGAAACTGCAGTTCATTGAGACATAAGGAAAATTGCAGAATGACCACCATCAAAAGTGGTCCACATACTTGCAGCAATTCCACCTCAACATCAAGTACAAAACAAGAAGCACCAATCACGTTGTTGATTGCCTCAGTAAACTTCTAGTCGTGACACTCACCACGATGCTAGACTCTTCTGGCCATGAGACCTCTAGATGGCCCCAACTCTATGAGATAGATCCGAACTTCACCACCACCTACCAAATGTTGGGGGCAAACAAAGTTGTCGATAATTTCCATCTTCAGGATGGGTTGTTGTGTCGTCTAGGCCATATCTGTGTTCCATCAAGAGAGGGAGCAAAGCTGATCTGGGAATCCCACTACATTCGGGTGGAAGGACACTTCGATGTCGAAAAGACAATGGCGATGCTACATAAACATTTCTACTGGCCGAAACTTCGATAGTAGGTCAACAAATATATCAAGTCCTACACTACCTGCGCTATTGCCAAACCGACCACTAAGAAATAGGGCCTATACACCCCTCTTCCTACTCTTGACAAGCCATGAGAATCCATCTCAATGGACTACATGTCAGTCCTCCCATCCACCAAGGGGGGAAATGACTGTGTTTTTGTGGTTGTTGATCACTTTTCTAAGATGGCTATTTTGGTTGCGTACAAGAAGAACATCACAATAGAGGCCACTACCAAGCTCTTCTTTGGAAGAGTTTGGGTACATTTTGGAATCCCACAAACCATTGTCTAAGATCGGTATAGTCAATTTCTCAACACATTATGGTCGAGCCTCTGGTCACTGCTGGACACCAAGCTCACCAAATCCATGACCTTCCACCCCCAGATAGATGGCCAAACCGAGGTCGTAAATTGAATGATTGTGCATATCCTTCACATATATAATTCAAAGAACCCTTGCACATGCGATGAGAGCCTTCCCTATGTCCAACATAGCTACAACCGAGCCCTACATAGCTCAACCAGCCACAACTCCTTTCAAGTGGGGTTGGGATTCCAACCATTGGGTCCCATAGATGTTTCACTTCCCCTAGCGGTCACCTCGACCAACTCATCTCCTACTCCAACTGAAGATGACAAAGCCACCCGTTTCATTGAGTGGATCCATCACATTCACCAATAGGTTCAGGATATCCTACAGAATTCCAATGACAAGTACAAACAACACCATGATCAACATCGGGTGCCACATAAGTTTCAGGTGGGAGACAATGTTTGGTTGCCCTTGTAGAAAGAACGCCTTACAGGACCCCATCGGAAGCTTCTCCCACTCTGTTATGGGTCGTACACCATCACCAAGGTCATGGGGGATAATGATTTTGAGCTCAACATTCCTCCTTTCCTTGGCCTGCACCCAGTGTTCAATGTGGATCTCCTTCGCTCTTATTTCCCACCATTATTGGACACCTCAAAAGTAGAAGAACAACTGACACCAAAAAATCTCAACCTCGACTGCATACAACAGATATGAAGTGATTAGATTGTGGGCACACATATCAAGGTCACTTGAAAGCAAAGGATCCAACTTTATCAAGTCGTCAAAGTAGGGAAGCTCCTGCACCAAGGCAAGTGGCTCACCCGGGGCCAAATTCAACAGAAATTTCCTCATATGATGGGGGAACTCAACGCAATGGATACCATTGCTTCCTAAGGAGGGAGGATTTGATAAAGGTGGATATCAGTGGCCACCCACCTTTTCCAACTGGCTCAAAATAGTTTTCTGGCTATTTTGGTAACTTAATGTTTTTAGCAGTTTTCACTTCCGGAGCTGTTTTGAGGCCCTAAACGAAGTTTTTTGTGAAAACGGGTATTCAATATGGAAGTTCCTTTGATATTTCCCCTAAAATGAATCTCCTCGATGATACCTTTCCAACGGGCTATCATACGTCTAAAACAAAGATCGTATGCAAAAGTTACGACCCCGGTAAGTTGATGTACTAACTTACCCAAACAGGGCCCACATGACTTTTGGCACTTCATCTCCTAGGGTTAGGTTTTTGGATGTCTAGGGTTTTTGGCATTCCTATTTATTGTAAAAATTCCTTCAGAGCCTCATGGTAATCATCTTCTTTCGAATGAGCGCAGCCGTCACGTCTCTTCTCAGAGATAAGCCGCCATCATTCCAGCAAGCTTGTTTCCACTGCATTTTATAGTTTCAGCTTATTTCCTTATTGAATAGAAAACCAGTTTTATTGTATCTCTGTTATTTTGTGTTAAGCACTTGTTAATAATATGTAGTCATTTCATTCTGCTCATAAAATCTAGATCAACAATACTATTCTTTTTTTTGTAAAGTGCGGTTATTTCATGGATGTCATTATAACGAAATAATTCTAGTGTTATGTAAGCACAATATCATTTATTAGTCCCTACCTTAAGGCAACAAGGACTATTGAAAACGGTTTTCTCTTTTTGCATTATTTTGGTACACAAATCAAATTCTTTAACCCAAATTTTTAATCTTATATTCCATCGACCAATTTTTCTCCACATATCAAACGCTTACAACATTTTTTTAAACCAATGAGAAACTTTGAGGTCTTATCTGGCCTCATATCAAGGAAAGAGTAAATGCTCAATTTAAAATTTAGGAAACACCTATATAACATCTCTTGAGGTGGATTAATGCCAGCCTTGATGTTAGCATTAGTTCGTGACATTAAATGTTTTTCTTATAGTTATCCTAACTTTTTTGAAACATATGTTGTTTTCTCTCGAGGCACCATATGGCATGCATGCAAGGATCCCCTGTAAATGTTATGTGTTGAGTCAACATGAGATGTTTTGTATTTTAGTACGATAGCATGAGCAATCGATACCTTGTTTTTCACAATCTCTAGCTTGCGTGAAGGAAGAAATTGGGGTTGGTGTGTTGCCTTCTTCACATACAACTCATGTTTAGGGAGAGCTCCAATTCTCTTATCACATTACTAAGATAGTCGACCCGTGTGGTCGAGTCCCTTCTTTCCATCCATCAATTGGTGTGCTTCCTTCTTCAAGTTTAGATCATGCTTGGGGAAAAATAGCCATTGTTTCCATAACCTCCTTCTACAACTATAAATTTGTGACCTACACATTTTTGAAAGGTGCATTTCTTCACATGGTACAGAAACCTGAAATGTTTCTACACCACAATCCTTTGACTAGTTGATCTTTCCACACAACAAACAAATTATATAAGTTTACTGGAGTGTATATGAAATGGGAAACTTAATACCTGATGTAGAGTAGGGATACAAGTCTCTTGGTTGTCCATTTATGGCGAAGGCATTGTATACATTAGGCACACCACATGTGTGGATTGCTTCATCTATAATGGTGATGGGGTTTATGTTCCACCATTCTCCTATCCTTATAGTGGAAGGACAAAAAATAGTAGGTGAGGTATATCAAGAAGAAGAAAGATGCGATGGGGATGAAATTTGTGTATTCAATGAAACTTTTAACCTTTTCATTGACATGATTCTAAGAAATAAATCATTCCATATACATCGATTCAAATTCTTGTTATTACGTTGAAGGCGTTATTTTAAGGGGAAGTTCCTCCTAAGGCCTTCATCGTCTGTCCAATGCCAATAAGAACATGCCACATGCCTATAAAAAACATGTCACATGTTCGTCGCCCCCTCATCTGTGTGTCATAATTTTCGTCGATTTATTATGGGTTAAATGCACCCTTGGTCTCTCTCCTCAATTGTTCTTGTCCCTTCACTTCATTATTGCACGATATTTCATTTGGCTTTGCTTCTTGTTGTTGCAGGCATCCATTATCTGTTAGGGACCTAACCTCCCAACCCCTCCAGTAGGTAGAATAATATATTTTCCATGTAACAAAGACCGTTATTAATAATGCCTAGTAATAAGGAAGAATAAGTCAAATGTAAGAAGACCTAATAGAAGCTTCCACTTCTAGAAGGATTTTCCTCTAGATTGTTCTTTTTGGTAGATAGATTTAGTATAAATAGGAGTCGAGGGTATGAGAAGTTTTGTCTTGAGAATTATTGTAATAAATCATTTCTCTGCTAGAGGTTTCCCCCTCGAAGGGGTAAGTGGATGTTGTTTCTTATCAATAAAGGTATTATTTTGGTATTGTAGTTTCATATATTGTGTTGTTTCGTTGTTATTCTCTGCATTATTTTTGTTTTTGGCTATTATAATAGATCTGGTACCTTACAAGTGGTATTAGAGCACTTTCGTTGGCAGAAAATTTTGGGTTATTTTTTTTCAGGGTAGAGACCTATTCCGATGTCTTAAAGCTACAGAGATCTGTTGTTCAACGCATAAATCCACTGTCAGGGAAGCATACATGCAATAACTACAAGTGGTACTTAAGCGCACATTCTTGGCCACCCTTGTAACCCCTGGTTGTACCCCTTCGAGTGGTAGCGCATCAGACAACACATGTATACAGATCGGCCTAGATATCATGAAGCCCTCTGTAGATAAACCAATCAATCGCCTGACTACTATAGTTCCACCGAGAACAACGCTCGGGAAGATACTCTCTAGTGCCTGGGTAATCAGGTAGTATGACTAAGGGTACGGTCTACCCTCCTTAGTTGGTTCCCTGAGATATTGGGTCGAGTACTACTGTTCGACCCCACACGTATATCAGAGAGATATAACACATGGAAAACCCTTGTCTAAAGAAACCCTAATAAAAACCTAACCCCTGGGCCAAAAAAAAACAGAAACGGAACAAATAAGATTTCTCCTATTCAGAATTTGGGCATTTCAACACAGTTTTTTTCCTATTAATAATTTGGGGATTTCGACACTACAATATTATTTAGATCGGAGTATAACTCTGCAGGAGTAAAAACAAAGTATAGTGGTCCCACCAACACATTTATTTGGGACCTACCCCATTGGATTCCTCTCTTCACCCTTATTACTGTGGTACCTGTCATTTTTAATACATTTTTTTTAGTGGACCCGACCCCTTTCCTGACACCCTTATTTGGACCCTATCCCATTGGATTTCCCTTTTGGCTCTAATCTTCATGGTACCTATCACTTGTCACCATTATTTTCAATGGTCCCACCCACCCTTCCGAGCACCCTTATTCACCACTTATCCCATTTTCCTGACCACTTTTGACCTCTATCCAAATGGCCACCTCCCGCACCCAAGAACTAAATACATTGATTGTTGACAACATCCAAAACAAGGAGGAAATCAAGAATATCAATTCCAACACTAGCATGCTCAATTCCTCTATTCAAACCCTAAAGGGCCAATGTGCCAACATCAAAGACATCAAACGCACACTTGACCAATTGATGGGCCATTCCTTTAACCCTTCCTCTTATGAATAACCATCCTATCAGGAAGACCATGACTCTTTCCATTACCAAGGTCCTAATTCCACCCACCTTCCTCGAGACATATGCCTTCAAGGAATTGAGGTGAATAAATTTGATGGCTTGGATCCCACAAGATGGATCACTCAAATGGAACATTATTTCTCTTTGCATGGAATTACTAATGATTTAGCCAAGCTTCATTATGGTATCCTACATCTGGATCTAAAACATTGAAAATGGTGGCAATGTCATAGAAAGGCATGCCAAGGGTATGTTTCTTGGACAGAGTTTGTTGCGGAGCTTTATGACCTTGACTCCAACACCCACCATTTAGGTTGTTTGACCAAGTTGAAGCAGTCTGGGATAGTGGAAGACTTTATCACAACATTTGAGCACTTGTCTTTTAGAACAAAGGGCATGTCAGATGCCTTCTTCAGGGAATGCTTTATCAATGGCCTAAAATATGAAATTTGTTCCCATGTTCTCATGGCACACCCCCTGACTTGGTTGGAAGCTACTCAATGAGCCAAGGAAGCACAACAAAGTGTCTCCTCCCAAATTTGAAAACCATTTTTTCTTCCTCGAGCTAAACCCACCAATCTCACCTCTCCTACAACTCCCCTCTCCTACAACTCCCCTCAAGATCCAAAAATTAACCCGGGATGAAATGGTTGAATGCCAACTGAATGGTATTTGTTATATTTATGATGAAAAATGTTTTCTCGGGCACAAGTTTAAGGAATAGAAGATTTTTATGGCCATGATTGAGGATGTTTCTGACGAAGAGGCAGTTGTTTCACTTGTGGATGAGCTACCACCACCATATGATTTGACCCCACCCACTGATCCACCAAAAGTTGAACCAGTGATTTCCCTTAATGCGCTCACTGGCTTCTCTTCTCCCCAGACCCTCAAGTTAATTGGTTACATTAAGAATTAGAAAGTCATCATCCTTGTGGATAGTGGTAGCTCCAATAATTTTATTCATTGCCACATTTCTCAAGAATTCATTTGTTACATATGTGTCGTCATTAATTTTCAAATTATGATTTCCAATGGAGGTTCCATGAAATGTGGGGGACGTTGTGAAAATGTATGGCTCCAAATTGCTCAGTATCACCTGAAATCCCATATGTTTTCTATAGACATGGGTGGTTGTGACATTGTGCTCAGTTTTGAATGGTTATGCACTCTCGGCCCCGTTCTCATGGATTTTAAGAAATTAACCATGCAATTCCACCAGGAGGGACAACAATATAAGTTCTAAGGCATCACAGCAGGATCCCCTGAGATCATCAGTTCCCATTGAATGGAAAATCTCCTAAAAAAGGGTCATTCTAGAATTATTTCCTAACTCCACTCCATTCAAGTCATTGAAACACCCTATGTGCATCCTAACCTCCAATCTATTCTTTCCCGACACCAAGTTGTTTTTAACACTCCCAAGGAACTTCCCCCTTCCCGTGGCATCCATGATCATTCCATTCCCCTCATACTGGGCATTATTCCTCCCAATGTTCGTCCTTATTGTCAACCCTTTGCCTAGAAGAATGAAATTGAGAAAATTGTTCATGAATTGCTAAAAGTGGGTGTTAGTGATCCTAGTACTAGACCCTATTCTTCTCATGTGGTCATGGTACTCAAGAAAGAAGGTACTTGGCGAATGTGTCTTGATTTTCATGCCCTCAATAAACTCACAATAAAAGAAAAATTCCCCATTCCTGTCATTGATGACCTATTGGATGAATTAAGTGGTGCTCAGTACTTCACCAAACTTGATCTATGTTTTTTCTACCACCAGATCCGTATGAAAGAAGAAGACATTCCCAAGACTACATTTTGAACTCATGAGGGTCATTATGAGTTCTTGGTAATGCCCTTTGGCCTATGTAATGCTCCCTCCACTTTCCAAAGTCTTATGAATCATGTCTTTCGTACTTTACTCTGTCATTTTGTCTTAGTTCTCTTTGATGATATTCTCATCTATATTAAAACTTGGACATCCCATTTCGCCCATGTGGATCAAGTTCTCAATCTACTCTCTAAGAACCAACTTTTCCTCAAACAATCTAAATGTGCCTTTGGAGACTTAGAAGTGGAGTACATAGATCATATTGTCGGCAAGGATAGTGTACGACTGGATCCTAACAAAATCAAAGCTATGTAGGATTGGCCTTACCCTAAAACTCTTAAGAGCTTGTGTGGTTTTTTGGGTTTAATGAGGTGTTATCGAAAGTTTGTTTGGAATTATGGAAAAATTGCAGCTCCTCTCACTTCTCTCCTTAAAAATAATACTTTCACTTGGAATCCCATTGTTGATCACTCCTTCAAATCATTCAAAGACGTTATGTGCTTGACCCTTTTCATAGCACTTCCACACTTCACAAAGACTTTTGTACTGGAATTTGATGATTCCAGGAAATGAATTGGGGTCATCCTCATGCAAGATGTTGGACCTTTGTCCTTCACTAGAAAACAAATTTTAGAGAGACATTTGGGCCAATCCATTTATGAAAAGGAAATGTTAGCTATTCTACATGCAGTGGATATCTGGAGTCCTTATCTATTGGGACAACGATTCCAAATTAAAATTGATCATCAGAGTCTCAAGTAGTTTTTGGAACAATGAATTTAATCCCCAGAGCAACAAAATGGGTGACCGAGCTATGTTGGTGCAAGATTGATCAGACCAGGGTCCTTCTCAGGTTATCAACAAAAGGTACCGTGTAGTCTAGAGCGTTGGTATTTTCATCTCCTCCGAAGATAATAAGTCTCACCCGAAGCACGACTAAGACAAAAGGATAGGGAAGGGAAAGGAGAAGACTTAGGTGGGTTCACAGAACCCGCAAGATTCATCTAGATCTTGTGCAATACATCTAACTATAGAGAATATTGGAAATCATACGCTCAAGAACCAAAACTAATTAGGTTGTGAAAATCATTCATGTACATAAACATCACGTGGAACTTATGAAACATAAATAAGTATTGTAAAGACACAATGCAGAAGTATAAACACAGAATGACACAACATATTTCAAAATTTTGGATCCTTCTTCATATATTATCTTCAAATATTTCTCAGTTACAACCTCAGAGATACAAAGTAGTTCTCTGTTACAGACTCCTGGCTCTAGATCCATGTCACAGAGCTCTAATTCCCAAAATGGTGTACAGATTACATTACAGAACTCAAAACCCGACTTCTCAACAATAGACAACAACAACTATGACACCAACCAAACTCTACAGTTATGACCGAACCAAAAAAAAAAGGGAGACCCTTTTACAGTCATTTTTATCCCATATATAATCTAGGTAGCGTCTTATGGCTTTGGCTTGTATGCTTTCTTTTTCTGTTGCAACTACTTTTGCTTTGCTAGCATTGCATTGTCCTTTTCGCAACTGATTTCTGTTACTTCTCCTTACTCTGTTGTCCAGCTTATTTTGTAGCTTGTGCAACTCATACTAGGACAAAACTGGGACTATAGTCCTTCTTGCGCAACTTCTTGTCCAAAAAAGAAGGGCCCAATAGGCTTCGACCACAAGCCTTGACTTGCCCTCGAGTCAAGTACTTGGCTCTTTCGCAGCTTCTAGGAGCAATTGTTTCTTTCCCTTGCCCTCCTTTTCCTCTTTCCTTTCCTCTTATGTTTGTGCTTTCTCTTTCTCTGCCTCTTCAAACGAAGGGACTAGCTCTAAGGCGCGCTTCTTGATTTCCTGAAAGCTCCTGGCTTTATCTTGCCATTTCCTGGCAAGGAGTGAGGCCTTGACGACGAACTGTTGGGTCGCATCTGTGATACATTCCTTGGGATTGTATGTGACCAAAAAGTTCCATTCAGAGTATGTTGTTGCATCAACCTAATGAATTTCAATGTAAATTGTCTGAACAACAGGTCAGAAGTCGCGCAGCTCCTTCTTGGCTACAGATGGTGCCTCAAACAGGGCGTTCAGCTCATTGTCCACTTGTTGGATTTGGTCGAACTTCTCTTGTTTCTCCTATGGATCCATACTAGCTGCAACTTCCTTGTTCATCAACTGGATTCTAGAGCACACGTCTTCTAGAGTCTAGTTGTGCCTAGTGATGATTCCCATCCAATCGTTGAATTCTATGAATATTTTTGTGCACTCAGTTGTGCACTTATGTAGTGTTGCTCGGGCAATGTTTCCTTCTAGCACTATTTTATCCATATGCTCTTGCAAATTTTGAGGTTGTTGCTATGCTTCTTTCTGACTCTGCTGCAACTGCACTTCTAAATTCCCTACGTGAATGGACAATTGTGACCATGCTCCTTGGAGTACTTCAATCTGATGCTTCGATCCTCCTGCATCACTGGATTCTGGTAGTTGGGATACGAACTTCCATATTTCTAGCTAGGCTTCAACAAGCCTTTCATGAACTCGTTCCAGTCTGTGCTCCACATGGATCTTTGTGTTTTCTTCCTGTTTTCTGCATGCTTGCGTAAGGAGTGCTTCCTCACTTGTGAACTCTGTAGACCTTTCATCCTACTGGAGCCTCTGCTCTAGTTGATCAGTTGAGGCTCTGATCATTTTGAATAGTTGCGTTGCTGGCCATTATGCAAGGTCATTAGATGAAGGGGTGGCATCCCTGGGTGCTCGGACTTGCAGTGGAAGTCCACTGGCCATTGAATGTTTTGAAGGATTCTCTACCTCCTCCTCTCATGTGGGTGGTCCTAGCACAAGCCTCAACATCAACATTGATTTCAGGAGCATTAGAACATTTGTTCTGGCCAGGCAGAGTTGCAACAACTCTATGCACTGCTGAGGGTTTTGAACAACTATCTCCATATATTCCTGCATTGATGTTTCTCTTTACCCTGAACTTGAATCTCGTTCCTTCTGAACCTCTGGTATCTCCGCCTCTTTGTGTACCTCTACTTCTAGAGTTGCACTTCCCATGGCACCCTCAACCTGGGTCATTGAGGAAATGTGTTGGGGACTTTGGACTTGCGACTTCTTAATTTTTTGGATCTCCATCGAAGAAGTAGCATCCTTCTGCTAGACAAAAGGTATGATCTTATGGTCCTAGGTTTCAGGAGTCGATCTAGTCAATTGTAGTCTCTGATCATGAACTTTTGG
>JASDQU011377156.1:13177-24131 GCA_032191745.1 Picea mariana
ATAAGCTTGGATCCCCTTTCTTTTTTTTGTGCTTGTTGGGACCCTAGAATCCTTTAGATACATCTTCTCCCTCGAGGGACAGTCTAGTAAGCTGGTGTATGTCTTCTGCATGGATTGGATATCTCCTATCCAACCATAGACTTCTCTCATGCATCCTGTTGATTAGGAACTTGATGCACCTCGCAACTTCACCAGTGGTGGTGAACACTGGTAGGTCCCTGAGGTTCATGATGGTTGAGTTGAACAAGTTGATAAATTTGGGCTTTGGCAAAAACTGCATGCCTCCCAACTCGTCTGGAGAGACACTGCATAAAACATCTATGTTCATCTGAGGGAACAAGACTGGGTCTATCAAGTCGAGGTCAAGGAGCTTGACCTGCTCCACCTTCTTCTTGAGATCACCCACGACCTCAATTCAGGGGTCGCAGGGCTCATATAGAATTGCATCTTTGAAGATGACACTTCAACTTCCTATAGCTCTCGTCATTTTGGGCTCTAAGTTATCAACAAATTTTGCGGTGAAACAAGGATTTGGGATCACAACTATGGGTCTTAGGATTATATAGGCTTTCTCTCTCTATAGAATTCAAAAATCGCTAAGTTCTTTCTAAAAACAATGTGTTCTACGACAAGTTCTCAGAGCCTTATACTTGGGCTTAGCTAGCAAGTTCAGTAATAATTGTTATTCATCATTACCCTATAGACGCAACTTGGATCTGAGTTGTCCGATGGGACTGTATAATGGGGTAAATCCTATTGGCTGATTCTGGCATTTACTGTGCAAGTTGGACAGAAACATGGTCGATGCCATACCTTATCGTTTAAAGATGAGAATCCCGACGTGAATACCGATTTCATATTCACATATCGTGGCTTTATGGTTTAACAAAATTTGTATGGGGTACTGTAGCAGTAATAAAGGTTGTGACTAGACTGGGTTTGTGTGGCACATGGACTTAGATTGCGTCCGGATTTTCTCTCCCTCCAACCATAAAGGGGTCCCTGCCATATTTAATGACGGCCATTAATAGCTTCTTGGCACTTCTGATCCTACGTTGTTGAGTAAGTAGTTTTTCATTAAACAACACTTAGACAAAAAAATAAATGAACTACATGTCACGGCACAACACTGCACATGTCGAATTTATTAACTAAATTTACAGAAATTACAGAAAAACTCATATCTAACTACTATACATGCTCCTTCGAACTAGAGAAACAATCCTTTAGCTCAGTTCTGAGACATATAGGGTTTCAGGCGAGTGTCATTCACCCATCCTTGCCACAACATGCCATCTAGTTGCGCAAGTTTGACTGCTCCAAAAGGTCAGATCTCTGCAACTATAAATGGTCCCAACCAATGCATGTGAAACTTGCCTAGATTCTTTTGGTATTGACTGTCATACAATAGAACCTTGTCTCCTTGCGCAAATACTTTAGTCTTAATGTGTCTGTCGTGCCAAGCTTTCTGCCTTGCTTTCTCAACTAACTGATGGAAGTCTACTAAAAACCTAGTTTCTTCAAGTTCTTGTAACTCCATGAGCCTCTACACAACTGATTCATCCTTCGAAATGTTTGTAATCTGTGCAATGTACAAACTTGGAGTGATGAATTCTGCAGGAACCACAACCTCTTTCCCATAAACTAGCTAAAATGGTGTGTACCTGTGGAGTTTCTTTGTGGTTGTCCTGTAAGCCCATAGTACTACTAGAACTATGTCATCCCAATCTTCCCAGTTTACACAACAGACCTTCGTTAACCCTCTCTCCAGAATCTTGTTAAATGCTTCTATTGTTCCATTGGCTTGTGGGTGGTAGGGATTGCTTTTATGATGTTGGATCAAGAACTCTATTGTAAGATTTTCTATAGTGCTACTAATAAAATGATCTCCCTAATTATTGGTCAGACTCCAAGTACATCTAAATCGAGTGATAATATTCTCAAAAATGAACCTAGCAGCAGTATTGGTCGAGCAATCGTGAACAACTGTTGCCTCATCCCAACATGTAAGGTAGTTAGTGGCGGTAATAATGTACCTAGCCTTTGAATGCTTAGTTGTGGGGTTGATCGTTCCAATGAAGTAAACCACCCACTTCTCAAATGTTTGTACATCTTGAACTAGTTGAAGTGGTAATTCGTCTCGTCGTGATGGCTTACCCACTCTTTGACAAACATCGCATGATCTAGCATATTCCTTTGCATCCTTGAAGAGCGTAACCCACCATAGTATAGCTTGGAGAACCTTCTGCACAGTGGCCTTCCCTCCAACATGACCTCCTGGAACTCTACTATGGAACTCCCACAGTATATCCTATATTTCATGATCCAAGACACATCTCCTCAGGATATTATTGAGTCCCAATTTATACAATTTCCTTGCAATTAACTGATAGTCTGTTGCTCTAACCACCATATGGCGTTTCTGGGTTGTGGAATATCTTTCTGGGCAAGCTTCTATACTTAAGAAGACTGCTATGTATTCCAGATACTCTGGTATGGCCTCAACCCAAAACAAATCTGCATCTGGGAGCTGATCGGCAATTGCTCTGCCACTTTCCCCTGACTCTAATCTAAACAGGTGATCAGATCCTATGTTGCATCTTCCAGGATTAATAATCACTTCAAAAGAGCATTCGTGAAACAGTAGCAACCATTTACAAATTCTCCCTTCCAACAAAGGTTTGTTAACTAGATATTGCAGAATGATCACTAAAGAACTTAAAATGAGAACCTAACAAATAATTTCTAGATTTCTACAAAGTATAAATCATGGCTAAACCCTCCCTTTCTATCATTGTGTAGTTGCGCTCAACTTGTAATAACTTCTAGCTCACAAAATAGATAGGATGATCCATGGCTCCATCTCTTGGTTGCACTAAGACAACTCCTAAGGCAATGCCTGAAGCATCTACATGGACATGAAATGAATTTTCCCAATTTGGGAATATCAGAATAGGTGTCTTGCTGAGATCTTCCTTTAGGGTCTCGAACACTTTATCACATTCTGGGGTACATTGAAACATTTCGGCCTTTTTCAATAGATTTTCTAGAGGTGCAGTGATATTTTCATATCTTCTAATGAACCTGCGATAGTACCCTATGTGCCCCAGCGTGGAGCACAAGTGCTTAACACTCGTAGGTGGTGGCATGTTCACAATAACCGCAACTTTGGTTGGGTCTACCAGTACTCCTTCATGACATACTATTTGGCCCAACAAATTTCCATGTGGTACACAAAAGATACACTTTTTGAGATTCAATTACATCTGCAATTCTCTGCATCTGTCAAACATCAGATATAACAAAACTACATGTTCCTTGAGCAGATTGTATATTGTCCAATCATCCATATAAACATCTATAAACTTGTGAATAAATTCTCTGAAAGATACTAATACAATTCTGGAGAAAACTGTAGGGATGTTCTTTAAGGCAAATGGCATCACATTGTATGCAAAAGACCCCCATTCTGTTATGAATGTGGTAATTTTTTTCTCCTCTTTAGCAATCCTTACTTGGTGGTACCATAAAAATTGATTTGTAAATGAGTATGATTCTTTCCCCGCAACCTGTTCTAGCACCTCATCAGTAAAATTGTTGGAAAAGGTTCATGCACACAGGCATAATTGAGGCTTCTATAGTCTACACAGACCCTAATATACTTTGTGCCTTTGTTTCTCTGGATGACTATTGGGTTGACCCATTCTACCTCTTCTACTGCAAAAATAAGTCCAGCTTCCAACATCATGTATATCTCCTTCTTAACCTTCTCTTTTACTCTAGGGTTAAGGTAGTATGGTCTATGACTCATAAGCTTTGATCCTAGTTTTAATTCAATTTTCATTTCTCCCATAACTCCTTTGATCCCTTTTAACTCTGAAAAGGTCTTTGGGAACAAATCCTCATATTCACGCAACAAACTCTGTATTTCTTGACTAGTTTGGTCATCCCAGTAATCTCCCACCATAGCTATCTTAGGTTGCTCTGTGGTCCCTATATTGACTTTGGAAACTTTAATGGGTGATTATAATAACCATCAGTCTGACTGGGTATGATGTTCTAGATTTCTCTTTTCCCTTATGTCTCCTTAATGTCTAAGTTCCTCATTCTTCTAACTCATCTGGGGTTTGTGAATCCCTTCCAATATTATAGCATTCTATAGGATTGTTGTATAAGGTTAGGTGAATATTAGTCTAAATTTATCGGCTATGTTTTGAACATACCACTAGGTTTGATTTCTGATTACTATTGTCTGTAAAAAAAAATTCTTTAATTCTTTTCAAGGCTACTTCAAGCTCAGGGTACTTACTTGTAAAGGAGAAGTCCTTGTAGAAGTGTTCTGCCAACGTTTTCAAGTGGTTGGTTTGTCTTTTGGTTTCTTCATGTATGAACCAAGATTTTAGGATTGGACCTAGTGAGTGGGGAAATACCTTAAACAAGAAGAAAAAGCATATTTCTGTAACTTTCCACTGTGTCACACACTGTTCAATATGTGTTCTAGGATCAGATTCTTCGTTGAATAGTTGCGCAGCTTGGAAATCCATTTTCATCTCTGATTCCAACTACTCCTTATCCTAAAACCTATACTTGATAGCTTTATTCACATCGTCCCAATTTAAGAGCAAGGCTTTGTGATTGGCCCACCATCTGGCAGGGGTGTCCTAGAGGGATAAATCTAATACTGAGATCCTTTGACCCTCCGCTACCTTTTCTTACATGCTGAGAAGAAAACTATCAGGTCCTGAGGTGCCATCATATATTGGGTGTTCTCTAACCTCGGTCCCAACCCATCTAGTTTCCCTGACAGTTGTGCATCTCGAGAATCTTTCATATGATCCTTGTTGCCAATGGTCAAATGCCAGTTCTGAATCTTCGTCCACTGATTGTATATTCCTCCAACTTATTGATCCATCAACAACAGGATTTATGTAATATTCTCTTGTTCATGCTGTTACAGTGTACAACTGATCCAAGTCTTCTCCCTCCATATTGTTGTCCATTAGCTCTGTATATCTATGGCCTACATATGGATCCAAGGGTTGAACTACCTTGATTCCATCTTCCTCAAATTTCATGGTGTCTTTCTTTAGGTCAATCACTGCATAGTTGTCATAGGCCCAATCAATCCCAAGTAGTGCAGGATAAGGGTCTTTATCCCCCATGATCTCAATCGCCTCAAAGTCATCTACAGTCTTCACTCTTGCACCATCTATTTCCACACTCTCTAGTATTCCTATTGGGAAAATATAATATTGGTTGGCCATTCTTAGCTGGATTAGGGAGTATGTCAACTGGGGTTTTCCTAAGGCTTCCCAAGTCTTTTTTGGAAGAATGTTCACATCGGATCCTAGATCTAGCATAACATCCTTAATCTCAAACTCGTCTAACTAGGCTACTATTCTAAACTCTTTTCCATTTCATACTTTCCTTCTTTGTACTCTTAGAGTATTCTTCTCGGGAAGATTAGTCCTTATTCTTGTTTCTAGAGATTCTTCATTCCCTATAACTAGGTACAATGCATTGCACAACTTTTTTGTTAATTGGTCATTCCCGAGAATATCAGAGAATAATTGAAACCAAAGGTCAACTACATTTTGAGGTTTCTCAGGTTGTATCAGTGTGACTACAGGGTTTCTGGGTGCAGGGAGTGAAGCAAGGACTTGTGCAATCTTAGGGTAAACAATAGGTTGTGGGGGTTTCTCTTGCATCTCAGGGCTATGGATATTTTGAAATACTTCTATGGAATTTTTAAAGAATGATTTCTATTTTAGAGGGTCATACCTGACTTCTTTAGCAGCTTCTTTTTGGATCTAAGGTAAAAATTATCAGCATCAACTCCTGTCTTTACTCCTCCTCGAGTAACAATATTGAGGTTGGGAAATTTTCCTTTAGTAACTCTCTTGATTTCTGAACTGATGAGGTTAGTTTCTCATTGACATACCTGATCTTCCCATTTTGCAATTAGTTCAGGGAAATATTTAGTTGTGTTCCCCTTGTTTCTGTAGAGAGAGCACCATGGCCGCCTCAGATGAGGATAATCTCTAGCCATATGGCCTTGCTCATCACAGTTGTAAAATCTGATTGGCCCTCTTCCCTTGGTTCGTCCTCCTCTGAAGTCTCCTCCAGCTCCACCTCCTCGACCTCTTCCCAGTCTCTGAGGGTTTTCATTCACCCTGAATGTTGTTCGATCTAGTCTATCCGCAAGTGCATCCAATGCTCTACACTGGTTTCTAGCATGTGTGGTAGATGTGCAGAACTCATAGTGCACAGTATTCTATACCGTTGAATATTTCTGAATGATAGGACATTGTCTTGGCCCATGTCCATGGATTTGGAAAATCTTGCAATACTCAACTGATGGTTTTGCTTGATTACCTAGAAAATCATGATAATGGGTGGGGTTATGAAATGGAAAATTCGCAGATACTTGCGCAACTCCTCCTATGGGTGCTGGTGCGAGTCCCATCAGATTCTGAGGTGGTCCCATTCCCCTCATTCGTGGACATTTGTTCGCCAGATGTCCTTCTGTGTAGCATCCAATACACTAGACTTGCAGTTGTCTTGGTCTGGGTATCGTCAGCTCTTGAATCTTCTCTGTAAGCGCTAATATTTTCCCTTGTAGTTGCGCCAAATTTGCATCTGTTGGGGGTATGGTCACTCTCAGGCTCTCGAAAATCCTGCCATGGCTTCAATCTTCATTGATTGTTCCAATACCTCTATCATAGAAGCTATCCGTTGTTGCATTAACAAGATCCATGCCAGAGGTAGAAATCCCTAGATATACCATTCTCTTTTATTTTCCTCATGAATTGGATGTGCTAACCTCCCTATAACATATTTAAACATATAGCTATATTCCCATGCTGATTCACCTTCCCTTTGCTGAATTTTGTGCAACTTAGACAAAGCTTGTTGTTCTATCTGAGGCATCTTAAACTCTGCTATAAACTTTGCTCGTACCTGGTCAAGTGCGAATGCTTGACCTTGCATTCCTGGAACTCCTGGCTCAATAACCTTCATGTATCGTTTGATAGAATGACCTCTCAAGGTAGTCTGGAACTCAACCAATTTATTCGCATCCGGAGTCCCTCTAGACCTCCAGATTGCTTTACACAAGAACCAATGTTGCTCAACATCTTCGTCTCCCTTACCCTAGAATTTTGGGCATCGAGCAATCAAACCTCCCGTGTTACCAACCGTTGCTAATCGTGTTGCTCCTATCAAAATGAAACCTAACAGTCCTAGTTTCGACCTACCAGGGGATACCAACATCCTCCCTATACTCACACTTCCCAATTGTGACTGACTAACTAATTGTACTGGAACAGAATTAACATAAGAAGGTAGTATTGAATTTACCACTTGTATAGAAGACACTTGGGGTATGGGTGATTTGAGGCTGGTGCCACTGGCTTTGGGACAGGTTTCTTTGATCTAGGGGGTCTTGTTCTTTTCTTTTGGAGCAGTCTCTTTGGACAGATTCTCGATCTTTCCTGGCATCGGGGCTGAATCTTCTCTCTCCTCTTCAAGATCCATGCCAACTTCCTTCTCCTTACTTCTACACCTTCTTCTTCTTTTCCACCCTCCTGGGGAATTCTTTCTCTCTGTGCTTCTCTCTCACTTAATCTTTGACTGGCTAGTATTTTCTGACTTCTCATCTTCCACAACTCCTCCATCTATCTTTCCTCTACTTCTCCTGGTCCGACTTCTTTCCGCAACTTCTCGGACTGTTTTGTTTCTTTATTTATCTTCCCATGCCACCACTTCTCAACTATGGTGGCTCTTTTCAAGGATCACTCCTCTCTTGAATTCATTTCTTGTTGCTTCCCCCATTTGTCAAAGAACCCTCTCCCCGCTCTCAGGCCATGACTCCACCCCAAACTCTCGCTACCCCAAGTGAGGGTATTTACACTGCCATCTCAGTTGGGGACATATTCAACATCCCCTCTTCCACCAAGAAAACCTTAATCCACGGGGGGATTTCTCTCAATAGTCTTCCCCTTGCATATTTCTTGAAATTTTCCTATGCTCGTGAAAAATATTGGTGATGTTGCATTACTGAGAGGGGCGGGGTGAATCAATAATAAAGCAATTGTAATCCTTTTTAACCAAATAATTCAAGTGTTATATCAATTTAGAATTATAATCTAATAATGAGAAATGAACAAATGAACAATCATACACATACACAGTACACTAGTGTTTTACATGGAAACCCAAAGTAGGATAAAACCACATAATTCTTTTTCTTATATGTCTTGAAGAATTACATTCATTGGAAGCACCAACTTCCTTGGTTTTCTAGCTGCAACTGGAAGGAGGCTCCAACCCTGTAGTTTCTCAGGCTACAACCTGAGGGAAGCTCCAACTCCCCAATTATCTTGCTACAACCAGAAGGAGGCTACAACCCCCTATGTTCTCTGGCTACAACCAGAAGATGGCTACAACCACCTGTCCTTGCCCTGTCCAACCGACCTAAAGTATAAGTAGAATGATGGAACCACCATCACACTATCATTGTGATATATACCACTGTAAATATGTACCAATAAACCTGAACCATGCATCAACTTGTACCTCAACATGTAATAAAATTGTACCTTAAACAAGTGCATCAACCATGCACCAACCTGTACCAAACAACCTATAATCGACCTGTACCATAAAAAATTGCATCCAACCATGTACCAAGTATGTACCAATCAGGTTTCAACTACTCATCAATTATGACTCATCAATATGTACCAACATCATCAACTATACACTTCATATATGTGCCAACTCATCAACTACTAGTCTCAACAATGTACCCAACATGTACCTTAACCAAAATCCCTCATCAATTTAATCATACAAATATGATTTGTAAATTTGTAATAGACCGAGTTTATATGATCACATACTTGCAAACCTTTCTTAACTTTAACAACAAGAGACTAGCATTTTCATCAAACTTTTCTTTAGTCTCACATGACTAGTTTTGGATTAGTCAACAACCCTAACTTGAAATAATCATAACTATGTACCTGTAATAAATAAAGATATGAAACTGATACACAATGTTCTTCAATGTGTTTTATGAAATTCATCAAGGTTTCACTACTTGGAACCTCTCATAAAAGGAGTTATAGCAAAAATGGCATACCATGCTAAATTTTGGCTTATTCTAGAGAGCGACCTTGTAGAGCATGCCCCGCACGGAATATTTGTTGAATCGATCTGAAAATGTTACACAGAATACCAAAGACTGTACTATAACTAAAACTTTTTGTCTTAATGAATATGGATTTGTTATGAAGAATTTATGACATTTTTACCCGAAACACATGTTTCAGACTAGTTTCAAGACTAGCCACAAACCCTATTTTACACGGAGTGTAAATCCAAAAATACAATGAACCACAAGCTGAATTTTTTACCACAGATAATTGGATATGTTTCCTTGATAAAATAGAAATTTCACGGTCTGAATCATTCCATAAAAAAAATTATTGCGAAGTCAGTGAGAAGACCTATAAATAACATACCTTAGAAAGCATCATCAAAACAATTTATCCTCCCTTGAATTTCGACCTTCTTTTCTTCACCTTCCTTCTAAAATATGGCTTAGATATCCTTGGGTTACCTTAGAAACCTATAGATATTCAATATTCTCAAGTGTGATCTAAAATTAGAGAGTCTTTCCTCTTATTTATACTCTCCAAGTAGCTTCCTTAAAAACATCTTCTAGTTCACTTTGCCCACTTCCCTTATTTTAGGGTTAACCCACTTCTAATTTCTCCATTAAATTTATTATTTAAATAATTTATTTTGTATTCACTTTGAATTATAGTACAATCATCACTTCAATTTATTATTTACCTTCTAAAATCTCTTAAACCACTTTGAATACTTTGACCTTTTGGGGCTTCTAGATGACATATGGGGGTCCTCCAACTTCGTAAGGCCATAACTCTCAAACCGTGAGGAGTTATGTGACGTTCCAAATACCAAACAAAATTGAATGACATGTACTATCCATATAGAATATTATTACCTACAAATATATCAAAACTCATAACATTATTCATCAAACAAACTTGGGTCCATTACCCAAACCTGGGTTCTCCAACTTCTTATGGCCATAACGCTCTAACCGTGAGGAGTTATGTGACGTTCCACATACCACTAGAAATGGCATGAAAAGCACTATCCATATAGGATAGTTTCACTAAAAAATTCACTAACCTTCATCTCATTATTCCAAAAATAAGCAAGGATTATCTAACAATACTTCTAGGATAACTCAATCCGCAAAGCGTTTTCCCGTCAGGGATTTCACCATAAGGGTAACACTTTGGATTTCATCCTTTGTGCTATCAAGATTTCTTAAAGGGTTGAAATCAATGACAACCAACCTTAATCAACAATCTCCCCCTTTTTCATTTATGGCAACACTCTGATGAAAAACTTAAATTATGTCATGCAATACTGAAGTCATATCACTCATGCTCCTTCTTGAAACATGCCTCTGTCCTCTACATCTCTATGACCATTTCTCCCCTTGGAACCATGCCTCTATCCTCTACATATGATGAATCTTTCCCCCTTTGTCATCAATGGAAAAGGTATCTTTCCATCCGAGGCTTCTCCCCCTGACTGAATTGTCCTCTTTATGGTGCTTCCTTGTGTACATATAAGACATATAAGATAAGCATTCAAAAGCATTCATTTTGGAGTAGAAATAACTCCGAGTCTCTGGCGAAGATACTCAAAGGCTTCCCGTGAAAGTGGTTTTGTAAAGATGTCTGCCACTTGTTCTTTTGTGCCCACATACTCAACTCTGGTGTTCTTTTCTACAACCTGCTCCCGTAGAAAGTGATACTTGATTGAATGTGATTCATCTTGGAGTGCATCACTGGGTTCTTTGAGATATTGATGGCACCTATATTATCACAATAGGTTGGAATGGGTT
>JASDQU011377157.1:0-16411 GCA_032191745.1 Picea mariana
GCTGTTGCAAATCATTGCTACAGCCATACAAATTCATGCTAAATTGCCGCATTCACCTACATAACTCACACTTAGCTCATCCATAAATCACTTGTGACAATTGCCAATCAATCTACTAGATAAATGCTGAGTTTGCATGGTGTTTTCTTGCAATTTTGAGCACTAGAATTTGTTGCTGTTACAAAAGATTGCTACAGCCATCTAACTGCAGCAAATTCTCTACAAAAGTGATATTAAATGCGAGCTAAACATTGCCAACTTTGCTTGTGACAATTTATTATCAATTTGCCTAGTCAAAGTTACTTTTTCTTGTCTTTTTCAAGCAATTTCAAGGCATAATTCTTGTGGCTGTTACAAAATACTCATTGCTGTTATAAACTGTTACATTGCTGCAACTTTACATCAGCTAGCCCATTTTTCGAAGGTTCATGGTCTTAAGAAGCACTAACATCACATTTTGTACTTGAAAGCTGCCATATTTTCTTTGTTGTCTTGTTCTGGGCAGTTACACTCCATTTTTTACCGTTGCTTCATCCCTTAAAGACGTTAAGAAGCTTTTGACTTGAGTGACCAGTGAGAGGGAGGTTTTCTTGCATCCTTGCCTTAGTTTTATCAGCCCTTTAGGTCACTGGGAACGTCTCCCCTGGGGTAACTTTGATATACTCCTAAATAGAAAGGGGTTTCCTATTAAGGTGACAATGATAGGTCACCCCCTGTTACACCAATCTTGCACTCACTTGCCTTGGGCTTTGGGCAAGTACAGATTGTGTGATAACAGGTTGTACTGGCCAGTTTTGCCAGAATCGGTTCAGTTCTTACGACATTGCCTCCAATGTGTAACAATTGTCCAAAATGTGCAAGGAAGGAGTCAACAACAATATAGTAAACATCCACATGCATAGTCCACATGAAATTTCGGCAATTGGCTATTTTTGGCCATTTGCTGAAAAAATATTTGCCAATTTGGTTAAAACTTCGCCTATTTTTTACACAAATATGATTAAACTGATAATATTCCCCAAAAATTTACAAGTTTTATTAGTAAATTATATTTTTTTTGTGGAATATTCTCCTACATATCTAAATGTATGATTTTTCAAACCAAAATAGTTTCCTAGAATACTATACATAGATAGGTATAATATTTGAATCCTTAAAAAATGCCCTAAATCATAGTGATGCTCAATTAACTCTATAGAGGTATGTTATCACAAGATTTGTACTTGTGCAAAGCCCTTTACAAGATGCCAATCTTGCGTAACAATTGGAAGTGATTTTCACTGTCACCTAGACAAATACTTCCTTCGTTTTAGTGTTGGATGAAGATTCAACACAAGGTAGGCTACCCTTGTGACCTCAAGGGATCCTATAGCAAGCTAAATGCAAGTCTATGGCCCCTATCTTGGTCACTCAATGAGATAGGCTAGGTCTTGGAAAATAGAAAGGGTGGGATTGGTTACACAAGGTAATTGGTTGATGTTTGTGAAACAAGAAGTATTCCAATGCATATGATAGTCAATTACCAACTCAAATCAACTAGCTATCACCTCTAGACACTAGATATCAAGTAAAAATGATTGCTGTTGTAAAATTGCAGCATTAAACAAGTATATATCAGCAAAGTATATTTTGCAACGGCAGCAAGAAATCAACCCCAAAAAAAACAATTATATCTTAGAATTAAGCCTTCACTGAGTAGATCAATATCTAATCATCAAACAATATTTTTGAGCTAATTTTACCCAAATATTAAGTAAGTTATCAGCAATTAGTTGAGCCCTAATGGCTGTAGCTAACCATAAGGTCCTTGATGAGACCACACATAGGGATGGCCCTTGAGTCAATACAACACACGTTTCTATAGGGCCGTGTAATCTTTAAGCTAAGTTGATTCATAACTTTCTAGGACATAACATTAGTAGAAGCAACTAAATCAAGCATGCAGTTGTGGAGGAAGAGTTCATTCACCACCAATGAGATGAAGAAAGGTGCGTGTCTTCCATTCTTCCTATCAAGACTTGCAATATGGAGAATTACATGGGGATCAAATTCATCTTGAAGATCAAAAGGTTCCTCAACGCGAGGTCCTTGTGAAGGTATAGGGATTTCGGGCTTGTCTTGAAGGTCTGGGGATTCTTCATCCCTCGACTCTTGTGAAGGCACAAGGTTGTTAGGTTTGGTAGTGTTTGAATCATAATCATTATCGTCTTCGGGGATGATAAGGCTAGTGCTTCTTTTAGAAGATTCATCCCTCTTCTTGGATTCTTCACTCATGGTACTCATAAGTTCTGACTGGGCTTTCCTAGTGGCTTTGGCCTTCTCAAGCTCCCATTTTTTTCTAGAAATAGCAAAGGTTTCTTGTGCGGAAGTATTGACACAATTGACGTTGTCAAGGTCTTGTTTGCAAAGGTTGTATTCTTTGTCAAGAACATCAATTTTAGCGATAAGTAGCTCTTGGGCTTGTTTAATTTGTTTGAGTTTTTGTTCTTGAGTAGGCGGTTTACTTATTTTCTCAGAATGGTTGTCCAATTTGGAAGCAACTAGGTTGGCTTCTATCTGGGAAGCAAACTCTTGTGCTTCAAGAAGGCAATTAGGAGATTTATCTCTTAATATGATGCCGATTTGTCCCTGGAAGGCATGGACATATCGTATCTTGATAGCTTCTTGTTTAGGCTTAGAATTATCAGGAAAGTCTTCTATCAAAGCATCAAATCTAGCATTGAATTTGCTAACAGGTTCTTGCTCCTCTTTTGTGATATGATAGAACTGAGACCAAAGCAATGCACTACTTTTCTCAATTTCCCACTTCTTTAAGAAAACATTCTCAAGAGTTTGCCATGTCTTTATGCTTTTACTAGGAAGGTTATCGTACCATAACTTAGCATCCTTTATCAATGAAGCAGAGAAGAGTGTCATAACTACATCTTGATGTTCATATTGTGCACCATGCAGGGCCAAAGCGTCATAATTTTTTTTCAAATGTTCTTTAGCTAAAACATCATCGTTACCGGAGAACCTAGGAAGCCAATTGTCAACATCCCTAGGAAGGTCATCTGGAAAACCCCGGATTCCAATCATGTCTAATGGTTTAAAGATATTTGAGGTCCATGGTTGAACGATTTGAGGTATGGGTTGATTGTTAGGATATACCTTTCTATGGGTTCTCATAAGTGGTGTCGCCAAATGATCTCTTTAGGGGATGATCATCAAGAACTTAGAAGTAAATAAATGGATTCTTCCCTTAGTGGAGTTGCCAGGTAAGCTTGTAGAATCAAGGCTTTGGGGTGAGCTTACCAAAGGAATGTCGTAGGAAGAATGGCTCAATTCTCCCCAACAACGGCGCCAAAATGTTATCACATGATTTGTACTTGTGCAAAGCCCTTTGCAAGATGCCAATCTTACGCAACAATTGGAAGTGATTGTCACTATCACCTAGACAAATACTTCCCTCATTTTAGTGTTGGGTGAAGATTCAACACAAGCGAGGCTTCCCTTGTAACCTCAAGGGATCCTATAGCAAGATAGAGGCAAGTCTACGACCCCCTATCTTGGTCACTCAATGAGATAGGCTAGGTCTAGGAAAATAGAAAGGGTGGGATTGGTTACACAAGGTAATTGGTGATGTGTGTGAAACAAGAAGTATTCCAATGCATATAATAGTCAATTACCAAGTCAAATCAACTACCAATCACCTCTAGACACTAGATATCAAGTAAAAATGATTGCTATTGTAAAATTGCAGCATTAAACAAGTGTATATCAGCAAAGTATATTTTGCAACAGAAGCAAGAAATCAGCCCCAAAAAATAGCATTTATATCTTAGAATTAAGACTTCACTGAGTAGATCAATATCCAATCATCAAACAATATTTCCGAGCTAATTTTACCCCAATATTAAGTAAGTTATCAGCAATTAGTTAAGCCTTAATGGCTGTAGCAAACCTTTTATAACAGCAACAATAAATATACTTTATTTGCCAAGCGTTGAGTTAGGATTAGTGAGGAAATGAGGTTAGTAGATTGGTTGTCAAGTAGCTTGAGAGGGAGAGAAAGTCTGTTTGAGTTTTGCAAACACTTGTAGACAAGAGACTAGTGTTGTTTTCCTTCTCACGCCAAATGGAGTCAATGCAACACATCAAAAGGAGGCTAAGCATAAGAGAAAGGGTGAAGGTTTAAACCCTAGGATTATCCTCTCATAAACCTAGGTCAAACCTTAAGGGAAAGGCCACCAAAGTTTATCCTCTCATAAACCCTAGGTGCCATCCCACTTCTTCTAATGCGTCTAGCAAAGAGAATGGATGAAAACTAGGTTTGAAACCCTAGGGGGATAGGCACTCCTAACCCCTAACACTAAACCCTAGCTAAGGAAAACCTTAAGGGTATAGCTAATCCTAACCCTTAAGGCAAACCTTGAATGTGTCAACAAAGTCAATGTGAATACAACAAGGGAAGGGGGTAACTTCACTTAATCCTTCCTTAGGGTTTCAACTTATTCAAGGAAAACAATGATATCATGCAACTATTACCTCTCTAATAGAGCATTCACCAAAATATACCATGAAAATCACATGCATATAAAGAAAACACTTACTAGTCAAGGCGCATAGCACAAAGAAACCCTAGTTCATGAAGAATCCACCATTAACAAGAGAAAACATCAATCCAAGTCACTCCAAAAGTGCGCATAAGACATCCATAGAGAAAAAGAAGAGATAGAGAGCAAGTAGTAGTGATCTCACAAGTGAGTGAGTTGTGTTTGATCCAAATGAGCACTGGCCTCTTTTTTATGAGGTAACCCTAGTGCATATGTCCAATGATGTAAAACAACAATAATCCATGATACAAGTGGGGCTGACCCCTCAAATAACGTCTAACAATGAATAACCGTGCTAATACACCATAATAATGTCCTCCTAGGTCACATCTGTGGTGATGTCATGCTCTAAGAGGGTGTGTGAAGCCTCCAAAGGCCATGTTTCATCGTCCAAGAGGTGCAAGCAAGGTGGAGGGTGTATCTCCTCATCTAGGGTCATGTCATATCATCAAGCCATCAAATGATGCCTCAATGGCAAACAAGACCATCATCATCAAGGAAACCCTAGCACACGATGTCATCATCAAGGAGCTCAATGTCCAAGGTGGGAAAGCCAACGTCCAAGGTGGAATGATCATGCATCACCTCTCTGAGTAGTGTCCAAGCATAACCAAGTGCAATGTCCTCCATCAAATGTTGAATAAGGTGTGGGGTGCACTGTCCAAGGTGTGGGATTTCTGCCCATCTGCCTGCCATCATGACGATATCTGCCAAACGAGAGCTCATCTGTCCATCGTCTAGGGTCCAGGAGGTGTGAGAGGATGTATCTGAAGGGGGTCAATTATCAGGTGACCCAACACTTTGCATCACACGTGCTATATTCTGTACAAAGTGCTCAACGTCCCGGGTGAAAGCACAAAGACATTCTCCAAAGACGATGTTAAGTGAACTCAAGTCAATCAAAACCATGGAATCAAGTAAAACCACCAATCACAAGGGGAAATAGTCCTAAGAAGCATACAAAGTAGGCCATCAAATAATACAAAATCCAAATGAACAACTTTCATTGGGTGTCCCCTTCAAACTTCACACAAGCTCAAGACTTTATGCAATTTGGCAAGTTTAGGTATGGGAGGACCATCAAAGGAACCTATTAGGTGTGCTAGTACCCAGGTAGAGAGATATTTCCTAGAGGAACCCATCAGAGATATGTAATGAATGTGAAGTGGTCATGGGGTTTACTTCTAGGCATGGGGTCATTAACATGCAGGACAATGTATGGGCTCATCTCCATGAGTGACTTTGTAGAGGGTGCACTTGGTGATTAAGTTACCCTTTCCTCGACGCTTTTGCATTTCAAATCCCTTATTTCTCTGTTTCTTTATTTTATTAGATTTGCGAGTCCCCTTTAAAAGGTTTCAAGCATAGCACTTTCTTTGCTTTTTTTTTGCTCGGGATATATCCAAGTCCATTTTGGATTGATGAATGCGTTTATTCGCATTAGGACTAGGGGCAATCACCATTAAGGAGGGGGTAGAGCTCAATTGTGGACTATGGCTTTTAATTGTCCTCATTATCCCATTTCTTTTTTTCAGCTAGTTGCAATCTTCCTCTATGCCTTTAGCCCCTTCTTCTCATAAGAGAATGAGGTACATTCCTTTTTGGTGTACATGTAACCACATTACCCAAAGGGTGGGAGAATGGGAGGATCAAGGATGGAAAAGTGGTAAGTATGATCGGGTATGGTATGCTACTCCTTTCAAGGAACCACTAGTAGTACCCCTTTCCCCAGGAGTGACAACACGGGACTAGGATGCCTAGGATGGTCACCAAGGTGAAACAAGGAAAAAGGCATAACTTCTGAGCTCATGATTCATTATCCAACTTCAACTTATGTCCATCACTCAAATGTCCAATGTATTAAATATGACACTTTATATGAAACAAGGACTAATGTACCTTACATTGTGTCGGAACACCATCTCCCAATGGGCCTTGTTGATTGAGTGTGATGAGCCATGCTGGTGAGGAAGAGGCATTTGAGGGGGCTTTTGGGCTGCTCTTTGTGAATATGCTGATCATCATCATCGTCAGGATCACTGTCTTCATTGTGGCCCACGAGACATGATCTACTCTAGTTACCCCGAGGTGAGAGGGGGTAACAAGGTGCACCCTAGAAAGGTGTGCTAACCTCCTCATACATGTGAACTAAAGTAGGTCGATCCACCACCAAGATCCATAGAAAAGTGTGCAAGGGTACCAAATAGGTGGAGCGCTCCACATGCAAGGATGGTGAAAGGTCTTGGGACGTTCAACAACCTCCCAAATTAGAAGATTCTTCATTGGGTTCTTTGTACAATGTGCAACCACCTCCCCAATAAATAAGAAAAATGCTCCAATGTGGTTACAATTCCTCAAAGCTTGTGCACGTGGATAGATCCAATGAAAATTGGGAGTTAATAACCCTATCCACTCACCAAGTCAACAAGAAACCCAATGAATTCCCAAGGGGATGGCCCCTCCACTCAAGTAAATTATATAAAATATGGTGATCAACCTCAACATGTGTGCCAATCAAGGGGTGTGGTCCATGAAAGTGTTATACCATGTAAAATAAGTTGTATCTCCTCGTGAAGCCTCACCATGGTACCAAGATAATAATAAAACATTAGGCTCAACTAGGCTTGAACCTAGGGCTCACCACAGCCAAGGGACTATTACATCATATAATACTTCATTAAGCATTAGAAAAGATTATATCACAATGTAGTACTCCCCCCCCCACCAAATATGAAACAATATACATCATCAAGGGTACTAACATCATCAAATGAATTCCCCCCCAAGGCAATTTCTAGAAATGTTACAATTTTATTAACTTATATCAAGTAGGGAAATTCCACCTAGGAAAAGTGTATGACCATATAACATCAAACACCATAGGAAAATAAACATAGAAAGGTGCTAGTTCCTAGTGATACTGTGATACATCAAGTATGTCCCCACCACACATTCAACAGAAGGGGACCATGTAGAACACTCCCTCCTAGTGACAAACCAATATCATAAAACCATTGTACATAGTCACTAGGATGCTCCAAGAAAAATATGACGCATGAAGTAGCAAGCATCCACATGTCAAGATTGTGATCCATCAAGCCATGGTATGAAAGTAGCACCAAACCACTAGATGATCATCAACCAGGACCATTCACCAAGGAATTGAATCTCCTCCACCAAAGATCTCCATCACTGTCAAGAAGAGAAGAAGAGGCTCCGTGAAGGTGTGTACCCCCTAATCCATCCAAATGCGCCATGGGTACTAGCTCCAAACCCCATCAATGTGATGAAGATCACAATGTGAAACCTCATACAATATGTGTAACATTCTCCACCTTTGACACTCCAGAGAGTTTTCATTTTTCGTCTCACTCTTCTTTTCTACTATTGCCTTCAAATTTTTGAAGCATACGAAAGTGTGATTTTAATTTTAAGAAATACACCCGTATTTTTCTTGAACAATCATCTATTAAAGCTGAGATTTTTTTTCATCTTTCTAGAGATCCTGTTCTCATAAGACTGCAAAGATCACCTTGAATAAGTTCATGTACCTGGATTGCTTGAGCTGCATTGTCTTTAAATTTGGTTCCATGCTACTTTCCCGCTAGGTAGGCTTTGCATACATTATGTTCTTGAATTTTAGGAAGCCATTGAATCATGCTCTTTTTGTATAGCAAATTGAGATGCCCATATATCTCGCTCGATAGCTGATTTTCAGACTTCCCACTTGAAAGGAAAACCTGTTCATTTTATGCTATCCCTTCAAATCTGTATAAAGTTTTGTTATAACTGTTACCCCCCATGCCTAGGGGTAACTAGAGTAGATTGTAGAAATAAAAGTTTAAATACTTAGTCCATAACAGATTTCAGTCTCCAATAGATATTCACCAATAAAGCAAGGAAATCACATTCATGCAACTGGAACTATGAGCTGAAATACAAGACTAAGAAATCTGAGAAATATAGCAGCGTTAAAATGAACAGTAGCCAGCACATAAACCACACATTTGACACCAGAAATTCTGGGCAATGCCCCTGGAAAAACCCACAAGGGGAAAACTAGTCAAGAGGGATTCTTCTTATTGAGCTCAGAGAAATATATCAGAGTTTACAACAGCAAGTAACAGCAGCATTAAATCTTGAAAAATTTGCCAACAGACTTCCTCTTTTTGCATGCTAAAGACTACACAAAACAGACCTCAAAATCTGCACTCAGATTTCAGTGGTTTGGTCTGCAAAATACAGTCTTCATAACAGCAAATAACTCCTCTATTTCTGTGCACTATGGCTGTACTTTTCTGCACTGATATTTGCACAGCAAGACTCCTAGAAAGTTCTGCCTCTACCTTGCCTCAGTTTTTGAGCCTTCAAGCAGCTGTATGGCCCTCAAAACAGTGCTGTACGGCATCTTTTTCACTGCTGTACACTTCAGCATTCAATGCTGCATATTCTGGGAATGCATGCCCTCTTTCCCTCTTGGAAAGTGCGCCCTCCTCTAGTTGTATGGACATCTCTCCCTCTTGGAAAGCGCGCCCCTCTTGCTGTACAAACCTCTCTTTCTCTTGGAAAGTGCGCCCTCCTCTTGCTGTTACTCTCTTCTCCATGAGCTCAATCTCTCTCTTGAAACTTGTGACTCTTCACCTTCCCGCTCAAGCTCTCCTTGAGAAAAGTGCGCCCCCTTCTCCTCTAGTGCTTCCTTTATACATAATCTAATGTGTAACTGCCCTAACCCTTGGTCTTCCAATGAGATTGATGGTCAAGATCAAATCTTGCCCTCATGAGATCAACGGTCGTGACTTAATTGTCCGTTGAGATCACTTAAGTCACTTAAGTGACCCACACCCTCATAAAGTCACTTTTACTCATTAAAAAATTAAAAGGCTCAACTTGACTTTATAAAAATACTTTATAAAGTCACTAGGGAGAAAATATGCTCGGTCACTTCCGTATGCTAGGTGCCGCCAATGCAAAAGTACCTCCGAGCTACCAAATCTAACATAGATCATGTTTTATGGCCCGCAATGAAGACAATGATTTCGACCATGATGACGATCAAAATGTCCATAGATAGCAGCCTAGTAGCCCCCCTCAAATTTGCCTCTTCTACTTTGGATCAGTCGAGCTCATCACATCCAGTCAACTCAGTGTATGGGACATGGTAAGCCGACGTCACCATGAGGTATGTTAGTCCTTTTCTCATACAGGCGTTGTACTTAATATACTAGGCATGTAAATGGGAATCATTGGTTGAAGTTGGATAATGGATCATAAGCTCAAGAAGTTATGTTTGTTTTCTTATTTCACCTTGGTGGTCAACATTTGTGCCCTTGTCCTGTGTTGTTACTCCCAAGGAAAAGCGGTACTACTGAGGGTCCCTCACAAGCGTAACGTTCCGTTTCTCCACCATACTTAACACTTATCGTCCTGGAGCCTGTCGGAGTGTACTAAAATTCGGTAATGGGTCATGGTGCATTCTCTCATGAGAAGAGGGGCTAAAGGCCCAGAGGTTGATTGCAGTTGCTAGCAAAAGAAGAATAAAGAAAGAATAATGCTAAAGAAAGAAAGAGAAAATAACAAAGGACTCTAAAAAACTAGTCCATACTTGAGCTCTGCCCTTTCCGCGTTCGCCCCAGTCCCAAAGCAATGATGCTATAGCTTGAAATCTTATAAATGGGACTTGCAAATATGATAAGAGGACAAATAAAAAGGAAGATTAAGGAGTTTGGAAAAACGTAGCGCTTAGAGAGTGGTAACTCAAGAGCAAGCACACCTTCCACAAAGGCGCTCATAGAAATGGATTCAGTGACACCATAAGCCATGGAGTAAGCCCAACACGTACTACTATCACACTTACTCTTGAACGGTTCTTTTCTTTCATTGTTTCTCTTGGGACATCCCTCTACTCGGGTCTTTCTTTCACTATTTTGGTTGGCACAACTAATAGGGTTTGAGGAAGGTTCTCCCATATTCAAACTTGCCAGCTTACATAGAGTCCTGAGCTAATTTGAAATTTGAAGGGGATACTTGATGTGAACTGTTTATGGGGCTTATATCTTAAGTAACAACTTACTTTGTATGATCTAAGGATTGGTATATCTTATGAACATTGGCTTTACTTGTTTTCATACTTTATTTTGATTTGGATGCACATGACATGGTACTTTGAAGGATGCCCCACGCTTTCACCTAGCTGGTTGTGCCTTTATTGCAGGATATGGCACGTGTGATGTAGGGCATTGAGTCACCCAGTGGCTCGACACGTTCATATATTAGCTCTCACATCTTCTGGACCTTGGGCGATTTTACATATGGGCTTGATTTTGATAGATATAGTCATGATGACACACTTATGGGCATGGAGTCCATACTTTGGACAGTGCATCCACACATTACCCGACCATTTGATGGAGGACATTGCACTTGGTTTGGATTGGACAACATATAGAGATGATGTACACCCTCCTCCACCATGCACACCATCCTTCACACCTTGGACATTGGGCCTTTTTGATGATGACGTCATTCTAGGGTTTGATGGAGATGTTGGGTTTTGCCTGCCACATGGCCACCGCATGATGATTTGAGGTGGCATGGCAATTCTTCAACCTTGTTTGCACTTTGGATGATGACACATGGCTTTGGGAGGCCCTCCTTTACCTCTAGGAGGCATGACATCACCACACGTGTGGTTTTATGGTTTATATTTTCATTTATTATTGTTGTAGATGCTATTTTGGAGGGGTCGGTCCCACTTGTAACTTCAAATTATAACATTTTGTGGACAATAGCACTTGTTTACCTCATATAAATAGAGGGAGTGCTCATTTCATTTTATCATCATCACTTCTCCCCTCACACTTGTGAATAGGAGCTCTAGAAACGTTCGCTCTCTTCTCTTCTTGTCTCTTGGATCTAGTGCGCTATTCTTGGAGGAGGATTTCTTTGTGGATGCTTTGCTTTCTTGGATGATATCTTGTTGCAACTAGGGTTTCTGTTGGCATAACGACTTGGATAAGTAAGTAATTGCTTTAAGTTTATGTGTTTGCTTATGGTATAATTGTTAATTGCTATCTTGTTGCATGTTACTTTGTTCTAGTAAAACCCTAGGAAGGAGACATAAGTCTTTCTCTTCTTTGATACTTTTCTTTGCCCAAGATTGGTGAAGGCATTAAGAGACCTAGTCTCTTGCTAAGATTCAAAGGCTTAAGGCTCAAGAGGGTTTGCACCTTAAGGTTTTGATCTTAGTCATTTGATCCTTGACCTAGGTCTAGAAGAGGGAAAATGACATCTAGGGCCCAAGAGGCTTTGCACCCTAGAAATTGTTCTCTTGAAGGTTTAGTCCTAAGGCCCAAGAGGCTTTGCACCTTAGGGTTTGAACCTCATTCTTCTTGATTATCTAAGTCTTTCTTCAAATGTTTCATGCTTGACTTCATTTGCCCTAGAAAAGTCAACGATACTAGTCTAGAGTTCTCCTTGTTGTGAAAACCTTCTTAGAATTAGTATTCTCTCTCCTAAAGCAATTTGACTAACCCTACTAACTCTAACCCTAGAAAACAAATGATGTCTATTGCCGTTGTTATAAAAGTTTGCTACAACAACTAGGGTTTACTTCAATTGCTGCATACTTACTTGAAATAGTGGCTAAAGATACTCATAATTGTAGTCTAGCAATTGGATGTTGTTGCACTTGTTGAAGGATTAATTCTTATGCTCAATTGCTACATTTTTGGGTACTTTTTCCCATTTGCTGTTACAAAAGATTAATTGCTGTTATACATTGTCTTATTGCTGTAATTTGCAACAACAATTCTCTTATTTGCTTATCTAGTGTCTAAGAGGTGATTAATGAGTCATATAGCTTGTTAATTGTCTATATTATGCATTGGATTGTTTATTGTCTCGTACTGGTGAACCAATTACCTCGTTACCTTCCTTACCTCTCCTAGACCTAGACCTAAACCTAACATTTAGGTGACCAAGACAGGGGGCTATAGGCTTGGCTAATCTTGCTATTTGATCCCTTGAGATCACCAAGGAAGCCTCCCTTGTGTTGGACCTTCTTCCATCACTAAAACGAGGGAAGTATCTACTTAGGTGACAGTGGTAGAAACTTCCAATTGTTACACAAGATTGGGATCTTGTGGAGGGCTTTGCACAAGTACAAATCCTCTGATAACAATAACAACTCTAGAAATCAGTTTGTTCTCTCTGTCTTTGATTATACATTGGGTTTTATCAGAAATAATTATGTAATTTTCATCTACAATCTTATTGAAAGCTAATTTTGTGTGATGCCAAGGACATAAAGAACATTCCTAGTTTTGCCAACTTTGTTACTTGAGAGTTTCATCACTATGGCTCGTTTGCCTTCTAGCTTGTGTGAATTGTCATCTCCAAGCACAATATTGTCAATATTACCACTGCTAGTTTTTGAAAACCACTCCTTTCTACCTTCATGTGTTTGGTGGCACCCATGACTAGATACCAAACGCCTTGGGATGCATGTAAGTGAGAACTCATAAACAAAAGATTGTCTTTTTCTGTAATAAAATCACTCCTATTATTGTTTTCTCTACTCAAAGGATCACATCTTTCTTTCCGGTGCTCCCAGCAAACATGGGCACCAAGATGTAGTGAAATAACAATACCATTCCAGCTCGTAGATCTGCCGGACCCCAAGGAGTAGTTTGGCCTCCAACAAGACACTTGTGGAGTTGCTAGCTTAGATCCTGGGACAACTTATGCTAGACCAACGAACAATCCACTTCCCCCAGATCCTAGCAGTGGGAAAAATCCTCTAGACAGAGAGATAGTTCTTGGACAAGTTTCAGGTCATCCATTGAGTCTTCTACCTAGACTTTCTTCTCTTTGGCCTCAGATGTAGGAAAGTTGCACATTTGATAGTGGATACTTCAAAGGAGGACAACTGTCCCGGCTGCTTCCTCAGGGGACATACATTTGGAGCCTCGAGGCTCTTTTATTTATACCCTCTCCTAGAGCATTGTATTCCTCTTTGGTTTTGAGCCATTAGAGTTTAGATTTTACATATTAGTTTTGCTTCTGCTTTTGTTTTTATAGGAGTGGCCTTAGCACTCTTGCTTTTTATAAACTCTATTGTACTGCACAGTGCCATTGAGCTAGTTTTGGTTATTTGTTGGACATTAGTAAACTTATCATATCTTATCTTATCTACTATTCCCATGTTTGTGTTTGTATTTCTTTGTTAATCTCTCTATTTCTAATAGCGTTCTTCTTCGGTGTGACCCATTTTAAACAATAATTGCAGTATTTTTTATGAATGCAAAAGAAGTAGAGAAAAAGTGGTGTTGACCACCTATTTCGACTAGCTGGTCAACTCCATGTACCATGAAGCTATGTACTTGATGGTGCAACAAAATTGAAAACTTTCTGGTTCTACAAGGCATTTTTTTCCCCCGACACGTCTTTTTGTAATCAGAATGCCCGCTCCCCTGCGTGGGATAATAATGTAATGAGTCAGCATGAGTCATATTTTAGTTAGTTACCTAGGACTTTATCATTAGGGAATTTTTTATCCTTAGGTAATTTTTAATTACCCTCGAGTTTTTCACTCGCAATAATCCTCCAAAGTTGTGAAAGACGTTCTAATGATCGAGCCCAATGGGTGACTAGGGTCTAGGAATATTGTAAATGACCATGCTAGACATCTCCTAGAGTCTTGCGGAATTTCATCGAGTCTAAGTAGTCTTTTTTAATTTATTAAAATTACCCAGTTAATGGTTTTTTTATTTAAATTTGATGTAAAAATGTAAAAACTTGGTCCTAGGGGATTTTAATAGGGGTATGGGTACTCAAAAGAAATGGCATGAGACCCCCTACACCCTTGGACCAAGTCTCAGCTCAATTGGACAGGTTTTGCTAGGTCATTGTCCATGAGGAGTCCAAATCAGTCTTGAGTCACCATTTAATTGCTATAATTTGGCTAAGTAAAAATGCCAAAAATTGTAAATTGAGCAAAAAATCATGAGAAAGAGTGGGAGATGTTTCCTAAACCTTTTCCTAAGTTAGAAAAGTGATTTTCTAACTTAACCCAACCCCCCTTGCTTAGCAACAACCTCAAGATGACCCTCTCCCTAAGAAAAGTGCACCCCCATTGGTGAGTAACTTACCCAAACTCAAGAATTAAAGTGAAAAGCCACCTAAACCCCTAAGTGCACCCCGTTAAGGTTCTAACTTAGTGGTTGGGTTGACTAAAAGGTGTTACCCCCCTCACCACACTCAACCCTCAAACCCTAGCCATACCAAAACCCTAAAAGTGTGCCCCTCCTTTAGATGATCTCTTCTCTTGCTTGAGTGACACTTGGAGCTCATCCAAGAGGGGTCTCTCTTGCCTCCCAGGTATAAAAGAATGCTCACCCCTCCCTCATTTCACATCTATTCTYAGAGAAAACTTATGCTGCCCRAATCTCTCCCATTCCTCTCTSTCATTTTGCTCTTTCTTTTGTAAATCTTGCTGCAAGTATTTGCAACAATATTTTTCTGAATAATAGAAAAGCTTTGGAGGATCCATGGTGTGCATTGGGAGTCTTCTTGGTGCCATATTTGTGCTTCATTGAAGTGATACCTGTCTTTTGTTTGCTTTTGTGTATTTCTTGCTCATAGATCTAGTTTAGGAGTACTTTGCTTGGATAAATTTATGGTAGTCTTACTATAGATTTAGTGAGTGATTTCTTATTGATATTGCAAAGTATTTTGTTATTTCATATGAATCTACTCACCTCCTCTTATTTTCTGTAGCAAGATCTCACATTTTGCAGGTCACCAAGGGTTAGAGAAGACAAATTTCAGATCTGGAAATTTGTATCTTCAACCAACAAAAGCCTAACATTTTCTATTCCATTTTCTGTTCTTTCCCTCTTTCTTTTGGGCAATTTTCTATTCTGTAATAGGTTTAAAATCACTTATTTACCTGCGAATTTTTATATGTAATATTACTGTTTTCACTAACAGAATTTTTTTGAAGTGTTGTGGTTGTCTTACAACATTTTCAGCAAGCTTTAGCTTGCTGATTTTTGCAGATTCTCGCCAGGACAAGGGAAGGTGATGCCCGTTTGGGGCCTCAAAACACTCAAGAAGGGCCTCCCAACTTGGGGTAACAAAACCCCTTCTTCTCTCATCTATTTCCTTAATTTTAAGTAGCCCAAGAGAGTCTCTTGGGCTTGCATTCTTCTCATTGTTTCAATTATTTCTGTTTTGTAATAATTGTAATTTAGTTGTGCCTACACCTTGCAAAGTGGTTTGGATTAGCCAACTCATGAAAAATCGTAAGGCTAGGTAGTTTATTTTTTGTTTTATGCATCCATTGTTTGCCTCACTTGTCCTTAAGACAAGGTTGAGAGGCTAGGCTTGTTTGTTTCTCTTTTAGGTTATTTATTCTTATTATTCACCCTCTAGGTAGCAGGATCCACTGGATAACATCATCAACTGGGCAACATCATCAACTGGGTAATCATCATTAACTAGATAACTAGAGGCATCCACTTGGTCATCTGGCATCATGATCATTAACTGGCATATCTATAAATCATCGAAAGTTTTGTTCTCTTTATCTTCGCGCAGAAGATACTCTTTCTTTCTTTCATCTTCACGCAGAAGATACTTCTTTCTTATCTTCACACATAAAACATCTTATCTTCGCACATAAGATGTCCTATGAGTTTTGCCATTCCTTTTATGTTCTCCCTTCTCTTGTAGTCATCTATCTCACCCATCCACTGGGGAGGACTACTACCATAGCTTCACTCCTAGTCATCCCACATGAACTAGAGAAGCTAAGA
>JASDQU011377157.1:40684-56385 GCA_032191745.1 Picea mariana
ATTGCCACCATCTGGTCACCAAACCAGGGCAGTGACCTTTGGTTGCATGGCCAAAGGAAAGGGGGTCTCATCACGAGCCAACCTTCTCATTTCTGCGAAGATACTAGTGGGTAACGCTGTCAGCTCTGGCCACCAAGCCAAGGCAGTGTCCTCTTCGTCAGACCTTGTAGTAAAATACAAATAAAGAAAGATAAGGCAATAAAGGGCTTGGAAAAAATGCATCCATGACGGGTACAGCTCGCCTCGTACAAAGGCACCCACAGACAACACCAACCCTTGGTCTTACTATGACTGGACATCCCTAAAAACCATATCATCTCATTACACATGGCTTGAATGATCCTTTATGGAAACTTTCCATCTCCTGTGGGTATTAGCCCAATAGGTTGTCCTGTTGGTTTCCTTAGCTTTGTATAGTAGATCTGTGTAATGTCTTTGAGCTCTTAGATGATTTGTTAGGGATTTCATGCATATGTTTGATAATTTTAATGATGAGATATGATTTACATTGCTATGATGTCTACGACTGATGAGCCCATGGAGGGCGTAGTCTTTGATGTGTAGGACCATGCCTGGCGGACAGGTACCAGAGGATCGGTGCACATGGGGAGATGATTAGCTCGGACCTCCATGGGGCTGAAGAGCCCATCAGATGGTTGCTGGGATGGCAGAGGCAGGACATAGTTGTGACGAGCCTTTGCACGAAGAAGAAGAAGGACGCCCTCATCAGGACGTTTTCGACAGAGATTGACCTATGGGGATCAGCCCCTTGCAGATGGGACGATGGCCATGATGGATAGGACGCCACCCAGGACTAGCTGGACGTTTTCTGGGGCAGGTGGCAGTGTGCTGGGCTTGTTTGGCACACATAGCAGGTTGTAGGAGCCCCAAAGGGGCCAACGTCTGGCTTGCTGGATGATGATTTTGCCCTGAAAGGGCCAATGTCCCCCCTATAGGGGCCTGACGTCTCCATTTTTAGCTCACTCTTGGCATTTTTAGCATGTAATGTGACAAATAATTGAATAATGTAAAGTCAGCCTTGTCGTTTGTTTTTAATGACCTAATTGTTAATTAAAGGTCATAGAGATCATATATATTGAGGACGTTTTACCCTCATTTGAACATAACACAACTTGCTTTCTTGTGAGAGATACTTTCTAGTCTTTTTCTTGGTTATTCTTGTCTTTTGGAGTTGAGGCGCTACATCTTGGAGGATTATCTTTTGGCATGTGGTGCTATTTATCATTGGAAGGTTTACAACTAGGGTTTGATTATGCTTCTTCATGAATTTGTAAGTGTTTTTCTCATCAAAACTTCTTGAATGAATGGTTGTTGATTAAATATCTTGCATGCATAGTTACATTGTTATTATTTGCTTAATCATTAAAACCCTAGGGAGCCAACACACAAGTAGGTTGTGGCTTCATGTCCCCATGGTAAAAGCTTGTTATCCATTTGATTAGAGAAGGTTTAGCCTAGCCATAGCTACACTAGCCATTCTCTTTTCTTGAGTTAGTTTTGAACATAAATTGAAGAAAGAAGGCGTCCTAGGCCTAATTTATTTTACACCTAGGGTTTGCTTCTAGGGTTTTGAAAAGCCTTGTCTTTGAACAACACTTTTCAGCCATAGATTTGTGTTTATTAACTAGCCGTTTTGCCAAAAGAGTGTTAAGGAAAGAATAAGGAGCCTTAGGCCTAGCCTTAGCTACATCTAAATAAGCCTTCTCTTCTTAGGGTTTTGGATTTAGTGGCCCTGCCATAGCAGCACCATTAGACCAAATCCTCTTGTCCTTAGGTTTAAATTTCTCCAAGCCATTAGCTTCTCTCCATTTGACTTCATTTACCCAAGGCACTAGTCTAGAAGTACAACATTGAGTTTTTTTTTTTTTTTTTGTGCTTATACATTTTTTCAAACTCCTTTTTATTTGAAACCCTAACTAACCTAGCGTCTAGACTAACCCTAATGGTGATGACGTCTTGCCTTGTTTGATCTTGTGCTTGGGCCAAAAGTTGTGGCTGACTCATCCCTATATAGCCATAGAGGTTTTATGCAATTTCATTGGTTGATTTGTCAAAAACGTCCACCTCTTTGACTAGCTAACCCTAACCCTAAAACAAAAATAATATAGGTGACGTCACACTTGTTTGATCTCTTGCTTGGCCTGAAATGTTGTGACATTTATCACCTTATTTGATAGACTTTGAGTTATTGATTGCATTCATAAGCTTATTTGAGAAAACGTTCCACTCATTGTCCTCAAATTGACCTGTTAATAAAGCTGACGTCACCCTAATTCTGCATAGAGACGCAGCAACAATATTGGTGTATGAGCATAATAACTGCATTGTGATATATAAAGGGTGTGATTTTATGCATTGAATGCAAGTGTCTTTGTGTATTTATTGAAGAAGTGTTTCAAATTTTTACCCTTGTCTATAATCATTGACTTCGTCAATAATTACTTCCATTAATGCTCATGTATATAAAAGATAGTCATTGATATTATGAAGTACTAACCACTGCAGCACATTTTCTAGCTTTATTTGTCTTGTCTCGCTAACAGGTGCCTTTCAGTGGAAGATTTTCTCCTTGACTATCATATTGGCAGTAATCTGTGAAGGGAAGCCTATCATTACCCTTTGAAGCCTTAAACCTTGATCCTTCTCCTTCAGAACCCCAGATTACTAGGGACGTCTCCCTTGGGATTAGCCACCCTAAATAGAAAGAGGCCCCCATCGAGGTGACAGTGGGTGGGGAAGCTCTTGTTACGCCAGTTTGAAGCCTTGACTCAAGCTACCTAAACCCTTCCTACAAACTGTGCGATAACAGGACCCATGGGCCCTCCTATCATGTTGCAAGCCAACCACTTCAGGGTCCAGTACAACATACATCTTCCTTTCTTCATGACCTTGATAATGAAAAACAAGAGCCTCAACAACTGCATGCTGGATATAGGGGCCGGTGCTAACACGAGGCCCCTCAAGGTCATGCAACAACTAGGTTTGAAAGTCACACGACTTTACATGAATGTGTGTGGTTTTGAGTCTAAAGCCATACTCACACACGGGGTGACTGAGAATGTCAAAGTTTGCCTTAAGGAATACCTTGAGAAAGTCATCCACATGGACATAGTGGTCGTGGACATCCCAGATGTGTGGGGGATGTTATTATCTAGGAAGTTTGCCTCAAAATTGGGAGGTACTTTTGAGATGGAACTCACTTATGTGAATGTACCCTTGAAAGATGGAACTGTTGGTCGTCTCCGGAACATACCTGTGACTACAACTCATGTGCAAGAGCCTAGTGATTCCGACACAGATGACATTAAATGGCTCAAGAAAGAGGAATACCAACAACTCCTAGACGAGTTCAAAAGCAAGGAAGCCGGGATGGTGAAGATACTAAAGAAGGTAGAAGATGATGTATAGATCCGTCCGTCCCAGCAGGTAGTCTTTACAGCAGAATCCTAGCCACCTCCCTTTGCACAATACACCAGGGTTGTTCAAGGAATGACAAATTTTAAAATCAAAGAGTATGAGAAGGGGGACGTAGTATGGATGTGGGATGCCAATAAAGGGGAGCCTACTAATGTCAAAGGAAGCACTCAATCATGGCTCGGGCCTTTCAAGGTTGGAGTAGAATCAGTTGATGACTTACTATTTGTCCACTTTGGATGGAAGAAGGCGCCCTTTACTGATCAACGAGCGCCTCCTCAAACCCACCAAGGTGGGGGAACCTGACTTCACAGGTAAGTGCAGGTAAGTAGGCATTTTGCATTCGTGTATTATACCATTTGCATTGCATGTTAGTTTGCTTTCACATTCACCTTTATTGATTGTTTTATTTCAGTCTATATATATCTATGTATGCTGGGGTGGCATTACCACCCCAATTTTGTTACTGATGCTTCTATTAAGATCGAGCAGGTCAGCAGGTTATGCCAGAGATGCTAAGGTTCTCATGTGCTCTATGGTGAGCACATGTCCCCGAGTTGGAGTTAGATGTTATCCCCACTTTTAGGGATAACTAGCAGATCATGTCTCGAGGCCCACAGGTCCTAGACATGGAGTACTGAGAGCAGGATTGACTTTAGCATGGCCCTGGAGGGCCCACCTTTTCTTTTTTTAAGCATATTTATCTTGTCAGAAACAACAACATCCATCACTATCGGCTTGGTCCTGTGTCAGAGAAGGTTCTTGCTCCATGAGGTAATTAGTGCGGGTATTATGGTATGTGTCACTTTGATCATCAAAACCATTGAATGTATGCATCTGATTCCTTTTATTTCTAACAACTGCTTGGATCGTACACTTGCCCACTTGACCATGTTTGGGGGGATTGACAGGGTGCCCTAGCAAGCCTGTGTCTGTAGGTTTTGGTTTGCCACTGGGGGGATTTCTGAAAAGCCATCGTCCGCTCCCATCATAGCACCACTGTTTCATCTTGTTTCCCTCTCACTTGTCCCATTCCACTTGTCCAGGCACTGGGTTGACCTATTTTCAGGATTGCACCTTATCTCGTGGGAAGAAGGGGCTAAAGGCCCAGAAGGTAAAAGCAAGCTGGTAAAAGATAAAAGCCTAAAAAATGAAACCTCGAGATGCTTTGCGCAGGGATCCCCGAGAAAGCAGTAAAAGGGTTCTCAGCAAGAAACAAGAGGGACCCGGAAAAATAATAAAACAAGACCTAACCAGAGGATAGGGGGTCTCGTCACGAGCCAACCTATTAGGTCCATGGGTACCTAGTAGTATGACGTTGAAAAGCAAGTTATAACTAAAAATATGTTAGGGTTTCTGCAACCCTAATGGTTGTAGACAAAAGTTTATAATAGCAACAAGAAGTACTGAACCAATTGAGACGCCCTAGTGGCTATGAGAAGCCTAGAACATCAATAAGAGATTGCAATTTAAACTATTTGATTATCTCGTGTTTTCACGTATCCCAATGCAACACATTTATTTCTCCAATGCAAAATGTAAATGATTAGTGCCTTAACTATTGGGTTATGGAGGCAAAGATAGAGTTAACATATACGACTTCCTTGGGGGTGTAAACCATCTTACTCCCCAAGGCAAGCAAAGCTAACTAGGAAAGTGCTAGAAGGGTGTAAGCCCTTTTACTTCTCCTAGCACTTCCTTAAGTAACAAATTATTTCCAAGACCAATATTGATGAGCTTAGTGGGGTTGTATGCACTTATACTCCCCAAGACGTTCAACTAGTTAACCTTGCAACCAAGAAAAAGAGACAATAACAAGATAAAACTCTTCAACTAGAGCAAGAATCAACAAGATAAATTCCACTTTACCAAGAATTATCCACCAATATGCAAGAGAAACACTCCACAAGAGATAGCACACCACTTCCTTCAACCAATAGCAAAGTAAGCCATGAGGAATGCAAAAGAGAAAGAAAATCCCCAAGGGTAGCAAAAATTTCAGCAAAGTAGTTCTGACAATGGGGGGGTTTTGTTATCAAATGAGATTCACATCATCTCTATTTATACAGAATATTTAAAACATAGTTTGTCCACTTAATTAGGGTAAACCATAAGATAAGGGGTCAACAACCCTCATCTTACCCTTCACACAGATAATAATATTTAATTTACACTTTTGCACCTTAGAAACCCTAAAACAGACATCACTCCTTTAGGGAGACGTTTTGACACTTTTCGAAGTCGTTGGAGAAGAAGGTGGAGGTCGTTGGGGCTCTTAGAGCCTCCTCTTCATGTGCCAAGGTCAATCTATGTCTCTTTCGGTCAAGTCATGCCAAGTGTCAATGAGCAACAACTCCATCACCACCAACCCTAGCCCTAGGTGATGTCAAGCCCCAAAAAGTGACGTTTTTCCCCTCCTAGGCAAGTCGTTTGGCATGTGAGGGCTAGGCAATGTCCTCCAAGGTGTCTTCTAGGCCTCCAAAGGCAAGTCAACATGATCCAACATGCGGGCCCTTGGCATCCAACTTCTGGGCTTCAAGCCCCACGGAAGCCCAAGCCAGGCTTGTTCCTCCAAAACTGTCCACCAAACAAGGTCTTGCAAAACAAAAGGGTACACCCTCCAAGGATCTCAAGTCAAAATAGCATGGCAAGTGAAAAGCACATCTAATAAACAAGACACCTAAACATGTGCATCAAAGCTACCTCATCAAATTAAACAAGTGCTCAAAGACCCTATACAATTGACCAAGTTTAAGTATGGGAGGGGTGTCATAAAAGTCCTATTGGGTAGACTAAAACCCTCAAGTAGGGGATGCTCCCTAGGATGCTCCTTCAAAGTCATGTAGTGGATGATGAGGTGGATAGGGGTTTAGACTTCATAGTTCAACGAGTTTCATGACATACAAGGGCTCGTATTATCTCATTTATGGTTGCCTTTGTAGGAGGTGTGCTGCAACTTCTGCTTCAATGCAACCTTTTTCCAAGCCCATTTATTGCCATTTATTAATTAGTTAATGATCCAAACATGTGTGTACTCCCAATAGTGAATCGATTAGCTTGGGGGGCGGTAACATAGTGTCACTTGAAAGAAGGGGTCCACAAAGTGCCATAGGGGTAACCATCAAAGTGTTATAATGCACTAGTGTTAGTCTTTCATTCAAGTGAGATCTTTATTATGTGTTTGATCTTTTGTAGGCCTTCAATTCTTTTGAGAGAAGCAGTTCATCGTTCTCAAGACCTGTTTGGGCGAGCATCTAGAAGGTTTATATTTTAGGCTTTTATCTTTTGCCAGCCACCATCCCCCTGGGCCTTCAACCCCTTCTTCCCATGAAATGAGGTACATGCCCTTCTTGGGTCACTAAAGTCAAAGGGCCTAGAAGAGGGCAATGTGATGGGAATGTAATGAGCGAAAAGTGATAAGTATGGTCGGGAATGGTTCCCCCTGGGCCTTCAACCCCTTCTTCCCATGAAATGAGGTACATGCCCTTCTTGGGTCACTAAAATCAAAGGGCCTAGAAGAGGGCAATGTGATGGGAATGTAATGAGCGAAAAGTGATAAGTATGGTCAGGAATGGTACAGTGACCCCTCAAGGGACCCCCGGTTGCATACCTTCCCCAAAAGTTGGCCACTTACTAGGAAATCGATGACACTCACCAAGGTGAAACAGGGTCAAAAGCGTAATTTCCAAGTAGGGGTTCTATAATAAAAAACAACTTCAATACAACATGCTTAAATGCCTCAAATATTAGAGTGATTACCTGCCACAATACTTGACTTGTACCGCATGGAGCAAGATGCCTTCCAGAAGCTAGTTGTTGTGGTGGTTGCGCTGACGATGTATCCAAACTGTGGTGATAGCGTGGGCTTCCATATGTGCAAGTGGACACTGCTAGTCATGTGGTCTCTCGACACTCCATATCTGCAACCTGAGGGCCTTGAGACATCATCTCCTTAGTTATCCCACAAAATGGGGATAACACCTCCAACCGGTTCAGTTAATCCTTAATTGCGCAGCTACGGCCTGTTGGAATTTATTGGAACTGCTAATCACACGTGCAAGCGTGGCCCCTTGTGCCTTTATGCTGGAATATTCTTTTGTGTCGAGGGTCAATCCTTGTATTTCCTCAAAATACTCTTCATAAGGTGGTTCAAAGGTATATTGCTGACCTGGAAATGCTAACATCTTTTTTATAAACTTGGTCAACTAATTTATTATTGGCATTGCAACGACCAACAATGCTTTTAGGCATTTCTAAGCTAATACAGTCCTGATTCTGTAGCAGGCTGCTACATGCTTGATTTTGTAGCAGGCTGATTTGAAAACATGTGAATCCCGCAACTATAGCAACCATGACAATGACTTAAATCTGTCATGTGAACCCTGCAACTATAGCAACCATCACAATGACTTAATGGGACGTGCAACGACCATGACTTGAAGAATCCATAGTTTGTGAACCTTTAGAGAAAAACCTTGTACCAACTTGTCCACACTTGTCCACACATGAGCTGTCACTTCAAAAGTTAATGAAAACACACTACTTCCTCTAATGTTAATCATAAATCCATTGAAATATTAAGAAATGCAATTGGAAAACACCTCGAGCCTAAATCCCACATGTGAGAATTAAAATGGATAAGACATGGTTATAGGCTAAGTCACCTGACACGATGACACGGGACATGAAAATGCGAGTATCCGACACGTGAAATTTTGACCTCGAAAACATGACACGGAGGACATGTTTTTATATATATATATTAATTTAAAAAAATTATATACATGAAAAAAATTTGAAAATTACACATACAAAAATGAAATTTAGACACGAAGATTCATATTTTGTTAGAAACTAGAAGATTTACATGATATGAAACTTTAAACATGTAACACAAATGTTAAATCATGATTCATTATACATTGTAACATCAATGTTGATCAAATGACAAACACTGAACACACGAGAAATTAGAACCATAAGTTGCAGCATTCTCAATCTCAATAAGTTATCCAAATCAAAATGCACATGGATACTGAGTCAGAGTCACTGATACTATAGGTGGGAATACCAATGGCAAATAGAAAAGAGCCATAGGGTAGATAAAAGAATCATAGATGGAAGAATCTCATAGCTCATGAGTCGTGACTGTCAGTAGTCCTCCATGTCATAATCGTTAAGATTAACATCACTATCAATGCTCTCTCCTCCATCCTCCTCCTCCTCTATATCCAATGCAATCTGTGCATCTGTTGGTGTGGAGGATGACCCCTCGAGAGGGATCACCATCATCAAAAGTGATCGGCTCTAGCACTGGTTCATTAAGATCCAAGTTGACTAATGCCAATTCAACATTGCTGTCCAAACCCATATCATTAGGAAACACATCCCACATCTTTGTCTTTTCCATCAACCATTCTTCTCTCTGCATGTAAATAAGATGGAGGTTGGTGTGCACATACACCACTAAGTCACCTGACACGATGACAAAGAGAAGAGTTCAATAGAAGAGTTTATACTTGAGTCAAGGGTACATTTTTACTAGGGTCATGACAAAAGAGTTCAACAATCAATGCCACCAACATCGAGGTACATAAAAGGCTTGGTGCTCTTGATTAAATGCCAGTTCCATACCATCATGATAGAATTCAATGGAAACATTGCAGTCCCGCCAATCTTGAAATCCTGAAAACAATTAAGTCTGCCGAATTTTGAATGGGACCTAAAATTCTACTTTCTCCATATGAAGTCCAATGAGGTTGGAACCACTCTCAAAGGATGGAAATGAAAGATAAAGGAGAATGCCACTTTTACTTTAATTACTAAGGTGGGTGAAATAGAGGGGGTGTTAGAATTGAAAAGATGTGCTCATTTTACCATAGACAATATCACTGTTGTCACCCAACCATAGGCATGCAACCACCCCCGAACACCATAACCTTTTCTAGATAGAATGATTCCGGAAGCAACACTAGAACCAACAGATAACCAAGAGAGCTCATCTTTATCCAAAGATAGCTCACCAAATAGAAAGTCTCAAAGCCACAGAACAAGAACAATACTCAGTTGCAACAATTGCAATTGCAGCAGCTGCAGTTGCAGTTGCACATACCAAGAATACCACCAAGAACCATCACCAAGAACACCACCAAGAGATACTAGAGGATAGGGCACACATCTTAGGCTATATGGCGCTAGAGAGAGAGACCAAGAACCATCCCAGAAAATCCACCTTCCATACTTGCAACTGTAGCTCCAAACTTGCACCAAACTTGACTGAGAGAGTGTGTGCTAATGAGCTAGATCATCTCTTATTTATAGTGGTTCTTGTCACTTGTCTGGGTCGAGTTGTCCTTTTAGAATCTAATACTTTAATATTAATTTTTTTACTGAGCCGACTCGTCTTCTAGGGTTTCTACACATCTGTTTAGGGTTTCTCTTGCTTTCGAAATATTCTATTTTAGCCAAAGGTTACACATGGAGGTTAATACCTCCCGCAGCTACCATAATATCAACACTCCCTCCTAGCTAGGGAGGTATTAACAGGTAGCATCGTCATAGCCGCACATGCCATCTCATGATCATGTAGATCAATTTACGAGTAACATCACCACTATCAGTATCATCTGATAGCATCAACTGCATCATCTCTAGAGGCCATACTCCATCTGAGTAATTGGGCATGATGCTGGATAAGTCATTCACTCAATAGAGTGATACAAGGACCATTCTTCTAATTCGGACCTATGTCCTAGAAGAATGACTGTCCCAACAGATGCTGAATGTCCTCAATGGCTCTAAGAACCATCCTCTCCACTGCATCATCTCTAAGTTGTATGATCATATCTAAGCTAAGCTATACTAGCATGATACTCTGCATCATATCTAATAATATGTACTAGCATGATCATATCTAGCATGACGTGGAGTACCATCTACATCATCTCTAAGCCATACTAGCATGGTGTCAATGCACCATCTCTAAGTTGTACTCACATGATGTAGATTAATGCCTCTGGAGTTTGCATCATCTCACCATACATCTAGCTGGCAATCATCTCCAACACTAGTGGTAGTCTCCATGGCAATCAGAACAATGCCATCCAATAGAACACAACTGTGTCTATCCATAGTAGTACATAATTACTGTCCAGTGGTACACAACCACTCCTAGTATCACACAACTACTAACTAGTGACACATAGTCACTACCAGTGGAGCACATCCACCACAATAGCATACAACTACTGTCTAGAGACATACAGTCTCCACAAAAATCATATCATTTGATATCAACAATGTCATGATACGAACTAAGTCATCTGAGCCACTCTTCCACTCACATCTGTGAGATCTGGAAGATCATTTTCYCTTGGAAAGTTAAACATCAGCCATGGGCTATCTGGACTATTCTTCCCAAGCATAGAAGAATAAATGTCCCTGATTTCTGAACTTGGACCATTCACCTAACTGGGCCATCCTTTCAACACTAATCATAGTGCAACCTGGAGAAAATGAGTTGGCCCTAGGGAATGATTGCCCCTGATTGCTGAACCTGGACCATTCAACCTAACTGGGCCATTCTTCCGACACTAATCACAGTGCAACCCAGAGAGAATGAGTTTTCCCTAGGGAATGACTGTCCGGACCATTTCCTATGGAAATGGTTGTCCTGCACTAACCTCCTACATCGGACCATTCTTCAAAATTGCTCACAACTGTGAACTTCGAAAGAATGACTGCCCGAAGAGGTGGACCATTCTGCTTGACCACTACTCAGAGTGACTGCCAAGGAGAATGACTGTCCTAGACCATTCCCCCACACTGACCACAAGGGGAATTGCTGTATATGGTACAACAACAATTTATTGGACCATTTTCGTGATGAAAAGGACTGTCCGCTCTGGACCGTTTTCTGAACTGGAAAATGACTGTCCATCGGAAATCTTGGACCACTTTCTGGATTGGAAAGTGACGGCCCAACCTGGACCATTTTCCAAACTGGAAAATCACTGTCCATAAATCAATAAAATATCAGTGCTCCCTCCCAACCTAGGAGTAATCACTTCCCTTTCCAATAAGGAAGTCATCTCCATGAGTCCCATCTTGTCCCTTAAGTACACTAACTTTTCATCTTGGACAGAGACTTTACCAAAATATCTGCTATCTTCTCATCTGTGGAGATATACTGGAGAACCACTTCTCCCCTCTGGACTTTATCACGGAGAAAATAATTCTTGATCTTGATGTGCTTTGACCTGTCATGGAACACTAGGTTCTCTGAAAGCTTCACACAACTTTGATTATCACAATATATCACGGTCGAATCCAACACCTGATCAAACAGTCCAGAAACCTGCTTATGGAGCCACACTGCTTCTGTACAAGTATCACAAGCTGCAATAGGCTCTGCTTCTACAGTGCTGAGTGCAACAAACTTCTGTTTCCTGCTAGCGCATGATATTGTGGCAAAGCTCAAACTGAAACATATCTAAGAAGCACTTTTTCTGTTATTTACACTCCCTGCCCAATCTGAAATGATAAATCCAAGCAGCTGTATATCATGACTCAAATGTTCACAAAGACATTTCAAGGCATGCTTTGCAATTATTCAATTTTCATGGCTAGGTTCCAACTGGAACTATTTTCATAGCAAAACAAATATTTGGCTGAGTATTCTCCAAATACATCAACGAGCCATTCAATTGTCGATACAAGGACGAGTCTATTGGATCAGAGTCTCTCAACTTCTTTAGATTTGTCATCATGAGAGTTTTCCATGGATTTGTAATCCATTATCCCAGACTTTTGAAGAACCATTTCGATACACTTCCTTTGTCATAGGAAGTTTTCACCACACTTTTGTTGTACATGAGAGGTGTTGATATTATGGTAGCTGCGGGAGGTATTTACTTCCACCTGTAAACCTGACAAGCATAGAATACTCCGAGAAGCAAGAAGAAACCCTAATGAGTTGGCTAATAACCCTTGAACACTTGTCGGCTCAAGAAGATAATTTATGTTAGGTTATTAGCCTCCAAGAGAAGAAGTCGACCAGAAATAATATTATATACTGAACAGACAGATACCCAGAATGAGAAGTCGGTCATGGCAGTTAGCTAGAATTAGTATAAATACAGGAGGCCAGTTCTCATTCTGGCAGGCAGTCTCAGAATTGCAGTGCCCAGTCTTGTGCGCACTGCAGTTGCCCAGTTTCTGCGCAGTTTTGGAGGAGAGTTGTGGTTGCAGCTGTTGTAGCTAGCAGTTACGCTTGGATTATCTTTTGGCTAGGGTTTGGACTATCTGATCAGCTCTTTGTGATGTGCTATCCTTGGGGAAAGGTGCGCTACCCTTTGTTTGGCTATCTAGCCTAGGGTTTACTTCCGGAGTGATTCTCTGTCAAGGTTAAGGGAGGGTGGCTTCGGCCTATGGTTGGGTGACAAGGGTATTGTCAATGGTAAAACGAGCACACATCTTTCATATTCTAACAGGTTATGGGCCCACACCTCTTTCATTCAGTCTAATAGCTGGAAGGAAACATAGCCGCTAGGATATTGAGCTCGCCGAGGAACTGCCGCTAGGGTTACTAGCAGAAGCAGCTTCCAAGACATTGCCGCTAGGGTTACTAGCAGGAGCAGTTGCAGAAACCCTAATCCTCTTGTTGAGGCACCTTAAGTGAAGGGATTGACCTAATCTCCGGATAGATCAGTGCGCCCTAGCCTAGCGCATCTCCTAATACTCTTAGAAAGCCAAGACGTGAAGTTTGAGTTTGTGGTCAAATCTAGGGTTTGACCAAGTCAAAGCAGCCATGACTTACTTTATGAAGTCAGAGAACAAGTTAGATGGAGCTTCTAACTTCAGAGCGTGGAAGACAAGGATTGATCTCATCCTTGCCATGAATAAAGTGTTGGATATCGTGAAAGGAAAGATCGTGAAACCAGAGTTTGAAGAAGGGAAAGAGAAGGAACTGTAGAACGTTGCAGCCATGGAGAAGTTCAAAGACAGTGACATCAATGCTATGAGTATCATAGTGGATTCTATCAAAGACAACTTGATATCCTACATCTCCCATCTTGACTCATCGAAGAAGATGTACGATGCCCTAATAAACCTCTTCTCAGTCAGAAACATTGGACAAGTAATGAGATTGAAGAATGAGCTCCGTGACATGAAGATGAATGATGATGACAGCATAACATCATATTTTGTGAGAATCTCTTAGTTAAGAGATCAACTACAAGCTATTGAAGAAATTGTTTCAGAGAAGGAATTGCTAAACATAGTACTCAATGGTCTTCCCAAGACGTGGGATACATTTGTCGTAAGCATGAACACAAGGAAGGAGTATCCGACATTTGAAGAACTTTGGACTTGCTATGCTCAAGAAGAATCAAGGATCAGTGCAAAAGAGAAACTCCAAAAGAAGTACGATGATCAAGCCTTCACAGTAAGATTCAAGAACTTCAGGAACGAAAGTAAGTTTGGCTCAAGGAGGAAGTCAAATCAAGAAAAAGACATTTCAGAAATACAATGCTTCAACTGTCAAAAGTATGGTCACTACAAGAATCATTGTCTCGAGCTAAGAAAAAGGAAGGAGAAACACGAAGCATCAGTTGCCGAAGAAAAGGAACCTACAAAGAAGACTAAGCAGGATGAAAGAGACTTCTTCTTCTAAAGGTAACAATACTCTTCTTATTTCTTGTACATATCTCGTTTGCATCATCTCTGTACATATCTTGTATATCTATCTCTTGGAAGATAATGTGTTCCAAGAAGAACTATACCTATGGAAGAACAACAAGATAAGGATTGATATCATTAGATAATACACATGAAAGGATGAAATACGCCGAATCAATCATGAAGAGACTCAGAAGAAAGAAGTCAGAGAAAGACTTATAACGTTTTGTAAAAGACAACAAGACGAAAGCGTGGACTCTGTTAGACAAGAGAGCCAATTATATATTGCAGAAGACAATAAGGATGCAGATGGAAGCGTGGACTCTGTTAGACAGAGGGAGCCGATTATATGCACTCATACATGAAGCAAGGATTAGGAGGGAGCTAATCCTATGATCCATTGAAGGTGATGAAGTATATATCCATGATAGCAGCCATGAAAGACATTACGTATTCTTCAAAGAGAAGCCTTAAAGTATCCCTGGTTGTCCATCCACATCCGTGATCCTATTGTGGAATCTTTAGGGCATGGAATCTATAAGAAACTCCATGGAGCCGAGAAGTAAAGAAACACATGAAGATTCCAAGAAAGAAAGAGAAGCCAGAACAACCAGTCATTGTATCAAGAATCACAAGATTACCAGCCTGATATGAACTCAATATAATAAATCAAGCAGAGGAACTGAAAGTTGTGATGAAGAACCGTGTATGAAAGACTTATGAATGAAAGCATTGCGAGATCTAGAACTAGAGGTTCTCCCAGATGGAGGGAGAAGACTATGATGATTATTTGTTCTAGTACACCAGACGTATCTCTACATGAGTCAGTATATCATCCATAACATCCATGAGTTGGAGTTCTACATCAGATGGATGCAAAGAATGTTCTCTAGAGAAATTGAATAAAGAGCGTATGAAGAGCAATCTCAAGACTTTGAGGCATACTAGAAAGAGACCCTTGTATGCAGATAGAAGAAGATAACTTGGTGGAGAACCTCGAGTGCACAGCAAAAGCGTGGTGAAGATTTCCTATAACATCAAGATGATTACTCAGTAGATCAGATCTCATGATGACAGAAGAAGTACCACATGGATTGTTTAGAGCTACATGAAGCCTTCACAAAAAATCAGTGTTCCAGACTAAAGTACATTTAAAATCAAGCATTACATTATTCGTGATGAAGTCTAGAAAGGAGAAAGTGGTTCTCCAATACATATCTCCACAGATGAGTAGATAAGCAGACATTTTGGTAAAGCTTCTATCCAATATGAAAGAGTTTGCGTACTCAAGCTGGAGCTCATGGAGACGACTTCCTTATTGAAAAAGGAAGAGATGACTCCTAGGTTGGGAGGGAGCACTGAAAATATTATTGAGGACATTCATTTTCAAGACTAAAAAATAGTCCATCTTGGACAGATTCTTTCCTGTTCGGAAAGTGGATTGAGATTTCTGACGGACAACAATTTCCCATTTTGCTTAACATGGGAAATGGTCCAGATTGCTGATGTATCATAGACAGCGACTTCCCATTGTGGTTAACATGGGGAGTGGTCTAGGGTAGTCTCTTTTCTTGAGGGTTACTCAA
>JASDQU011377158.1:0-11823 GCA_032191745.1 Picea mariana
TGTCAATCCGAGATTCGTAATCGAAAGATTTGCTACACTATATGTGCCAAGAACAAGTAACCTACCTATGTCTGTTGTATATAGCTTAAGTGAGAAATAATTAATAACATAATACTCTGTTTCTAATATCTCTGAATACTTCACACAACTTCAAACTTAGAAGAGAAAATTGATAATAAAACTTCTCAAGCAAACAATCAATCAAAAGGTTTTGTCTTAGGGAACAAGTTTGTTCATTCCAGGCTTAATTAGAGAGATGAACTTAAGATCTTGTTTCTTGTAGCAATAAAAAACAGTGATTAACAATCAACTCCAGTCACTCTTGAAACATAAATCAACTCTAACTCTTATATTCAAGCAAACCTTCTTAACAATCAGCATAACTGAGACACTTCATTATAGAACATGAAAATGAGAGATAAAGTCCTTTGGTTCCTGTACCTACTGAGAAAACTACAATCACAAACTCAAAATAAAATTTGCTTAACAATCCCACACATCAAACAATTAAATGCCAATCTGCAGTGTTAGAAAAAGAAACTATCTATTTGATTTAGTATTTGATTACTCACACCAATTTAGAAACAAATGATTTTATGCTGAACGTCTAAAATAGGTTTGAAATCATTCACAACACACCATTGTTAAATACTCACACAATCACACAAATAATATACATGGAGGTTCACCTTGGTTGGGGCGGTGGGCCCTTGCCGAACCAACAAGGTACCTCTGAAAATATAATAGACTAAAACGTTCTAATCATACTCAGGAATTGCACAACAGATCATTTGTATTTCCTCAACTAGTAAATTGAATAATAATTTCATCAATCATACATAAAAGAAATATGTATCATCTGGTTCTTATGACTTGCTTCATTACATTCATCATTCCCTATTATATCTCCTATACAACATCCCTTATAAAGAAGGCGAGCCGATACTATCAAGATCTAAGGATAAGTATCAAATAGTTTTTAGAATATTACAATTGGTATTCACATCGAATCTTGAGGGATGGACTTCATCCTCATGACATGAAGTGTAAAATAGGCTCAGATATAGGGTAATATAGGGCATTAGAAGTGTCAAAATTGAGACTCAACAATCTTCTCCCTCTCGCAAATGTTGATCAAATCAGCGTATCCCACTTTCATCTTAATGCCTATCTCGTACCCCCTCCTAGCTTGGATCCCTTCTTGATGCGCTCATCAGTGAATCTCCTTACATTCTCAATGACTTAACTCTCCATTCCTATCTAGACAGTTGGTCACTGATTTCCTATCTCACCTGATCCACTTCAGACTGCATTCATAATCAAGTTTGTCCGTGTCTCCAATAGCTTGCATTCACGTACCACATCACCTTTTTCAATTTGCGCCTCTTGATTTTATGACTACCCATGAACATGAAAGTGTCGTATATCATCGGATAGGTTTATCGAAGCATATGTAGGTCTTGCGATGGCTCATAAATTCATATTGAAGGAAAATTGGTCACCTCGGCTCTGAAACCATGTTAAGCACCTCAAATTTCAATTGGTTGTTTATAAATCTATGTTATTGACACATCACCTCAACTTCAATGGATGAAATAAGAACCTATATAACATATATGACACATGAACTTATGGAATCGAACTCTGGCGAAGAAATAACAAGAATGGCGTCCAAAATTTCATTTAAAAATGTCCTTGCTCACAATTTTGGGTATTGGCCAAAGTGGAATTATCACTCCTTAAACATGCTAGTTTTATGGATTACACGATCAAGATTCCAACATAACTGACGAAATCAAAATATGAGGTCCAGAAGTGTCAAAATGATCACTAAGGATTTCCTGCCAAGAAAGACTCGTTAACCACAACCATAATTTAAAAATGGATCCAATCAAATGCTTGACTAATAGTTTCAATTATCTTAACAGAAGCATCTCTCTGTTACCTCCATGTTGCAAAAATCGACACCTCAATCAGATGTCGTATGAGAGACTTATGGTCTTTCAAACTCAATATCTTGTTGTTTCTTGCTGGTGAAGAGACACTTTGAATTTTTTTCCAATTTAATCTTTCAAAAGTGAAGGAAGAGTTTCTAAAATCCTTCAATAGTTGTTGAATTATCCTTCTAATCCATCGGAGGAGTTGGTTCAAAATGTTCTGATAGGTGTCATAGGAGTTAGGTCAAACTCCTCTGATATGTGTCCGAGGAGTTAGTTCAAAATCCTCCGATAAAAAGTTAGAGGAGTTGGTACTAACTCCTTTGATAGCAGGTCAGAGGAGTTAGTATTAAATCCTTCGATAACAATCAAAGGAGTTAGTACTAACTCCTCCGAAACTAAAAAAAAAATTCTCTTATAAATTGATCATAACATTTGACTTGAGTGTCCCTTTTACATGTTCTTTATACTGTTGGAAAGGTATTTCCAAGATATACAACTTCCTAGTTATATGATTTGAGAAATTACTAACTTATTGTATACTTATTTTTAGATGAATATATAGTACATTGTTGGCATCCTCGAAAAACATAGCGCCTCAATCATGAGTGGACAAACCAAGGATTGAATCTAGGGAAGCTTACTTGATATTTCCATTATTTAATTCCTCAATTATATGCATTATAATGATTAGTATTGATGGTTTATTTGGAGTTACTCTCATCTATTATATGTTTAAAGGTGCTAAGTACCGAGTGAAGGAGGGTCACACTTAGTATTCTCACAATGAAATATACATTTAAAGACGACAATGGAGAAATAGCGAAAGATGTAGGAGTGATGGAGGAGAAGCAAAGAAAATATGAGGAAAATGGATGAAGATGATATCTAGAAAATCCATGACAATCAACTATTGAACTTGAATGACAAAGATGCTCCCATGCCCAAGGCTAGTCTTCATGGTGCACAAAGCACATACGACCGAAATCCATGATGACCCACCAATGCTAGGAGACAAATTCGAAATGCAATTGTTGACTTTGTTAATCATCATCACAAATAGGATAAGGACAACTGTTAGAAGACGAAAGGTCACGAAGGGAGATGAAAGGAAAAAGGTCATATTGAACCTCAATAAATACTTGAATTGAACCCAAAGAAAGGGATTTTTTCTCTTCAACAATTGTACACTTCTAAACTACTTTGGGAATACAATGTCAACTAAAATTGGAGCCATCCTTAGAGTTTTCATGTATTATTACTGAAAATGTTAATACGGAGAAGCCCTCGGGGCCAAATTTTGACAGAGATAAGGACTCACATGTGTTGCTATTTTTCTATAAACTATTTCAAGCATAATATTTGTTGTTCACATAGGCCGTAAGAGCATGTTTGTTTATGGACTATTCTGACGCAATATATGTTTTCTTGTAGTTTTGTCACTCTTTCTTATATTGCATGTCCTATGCAAATGAGTTGCCAATGTATGTGATATAGTGACTTAGACTATTATGGTTATATATTCATGTGCATGTGTTATCTGACTTTATTTCTTCATTTCAGCTATCTGGGTGAAGGTATTGGTGGAGTTAGTTTCATGTCATATCTCATTCAATTACATTAATTATCTCCTAGCTAGGATAGGGTAGAGTAGAAGTAGATTAGATCTAAATTTAGATAGTATTCATCTACATCTTTTGTTTTCATAACCACCATCACTCACCCTCTTCGGTGGATTAGGATGTAACCGATAGAACCAAACCAACAATGGTTTTTGGGATAAAATCCGAATGGGTTCCCTATTTCAAACAATGAGAGCTCTAATTGGGACTTCTTACCGGGGAGAACCCCTTAATGTTACTAGGCGAATTTGGACCCGCCAACAACTTCTTAACTTTCAAGTAAAATGAAAGAGATCAATGTTTGACATAAAGAAATAAAAGGAAAAAAGGAAACAAAACAAAGTGCACTCAAAAAACTGATGAGAACTGAAAGAAATCAAGTGTGAGATAACTTGTTCAATCAAGGACTCAACATATATAAAGGAGAAGGGAGACAATCACTCTTGAAAATCCTAAAAAACAAGTAGAAAGAATTAGGATTCAAGGCTAGGTTGTGGTAAACAAGATATTCCTAATCATTCAAAAAGTGAGATGTTTCAATGAAGACAAAAAGGGCTCAATACCAAACAACCTTTCCAAACTCTAGTTGATGAAAAACTTCTAAAAAATCAGGCAATCTGGAAACTTTTTAGATGAAGATTAGACAACTGAAAGGTAGGATGAACCAAGGGATATTTTTAACCCAAGGGGACCATACAATTTCACAACTAGGAGAAGTTTTCAAACTCAAAGACGGAAATGAAATGAGTGATGAATGTCAATTTCGCAATCAAAACAAAGTCAAAGACTAACCAAAAGACTTTAGGCTAAAAACCTGTCAACAACAGAGTAAGCAAAACAAAGCAGGACCTCATGGATCCATGTAAAAGGAGGGACTGACGATCCTATTACCAAAGGAACAAAGTGCTATGGATTTCCCTAAAAGGAAAAGGGGGAGTGCCAGTTTGGATAGTGGTGCCCTGGTAACCACTACATGGGAGTGTTGGTCCTGGAATTGCTTGAAAAAGGCACAAAAAAAATTAAACTCATCACATACTTAGTCAATGACTCTTTAAACTTATTGATGAAGATGAGGGAAGGGTAAATGACTCGCAATTAATCATAAAACAAACAATATTTAATCACAAGTAAGAATTCAAGATGAACCAAAAGAAAAACTATTCAAAGTCCTTCCCCCATGGAGTCACCATTTTTTTGTTATGAGAAATCTTACCCTGTAGACAAGTTAAGATCCCCTTTGGACCAAGACCCCTTCTTTGGTCCAAATAAAGAATACAACAAATGGTTTCTACTTTACTTAAATATCTAGTTCATAACCAATCAAAATGAGAAAGAGAAAGAATGTGGTGTATCATGTTTCAATGTTTTTCCTCACTGCTCCAAGCTTCAGGCTTGATCTCCAAGCTCCTTAACACGAGTCAGGACCTGCGATGAACAAAAGAAAAATCCTTTCTCCTACTCTATGTGATTAGATAAAACAGATCTATCTATACCCTATTTGACTTAAGCATAGACATTACAATGAACAATCATAATGAAAGGAATAGGCCAAGTTAATATTAATGGAAATCCAAAAGAAGGCACTTACAAATCAAGTTGATGTCGCTGCAATATTCTCCAAGTTCTCCTTGTCCATCCCTTGCATGAAAGTCTTGAGATCAAAATGATGATACCCTTATTGATTCCTTTCCCCCTCTCACCTTGGAATTGCCTCATTATATAGGATTTGGAGGCTTAACCACCATGGAGAAGATCACTCACTTGATCCACTAAATTGGGATCTCCAAGTTTTTTAGGGAGAAAATATCTCTCAAGGATGTTAGCGAAAGAATATCTCTCAAGGATTTTAAGGAGGAAATATCTCTCAAGATCCGTCAAATTAGGATATTGGTTTGAGAAAATATCTCAACCATCCATGAGATTCTCAACTTCTCCTTGAGATTAGGAAACTAAATTTGAGGTGGATTTTCACACTAAATTAATTTCCTTTTTATGAATAATAATGAATAATAATGAATAATACGCATGCACATAATATTTTGACCTCAATATGATACATTTATCCTCCACACTGACTAGGGATTGTGACAAATGTTCTTTCATGGTGTCAAGGTGTTGTGACACTTAGTAAAGTGCATGCAACACTTATTAAGGTGCATACGACACTTGAAAAAGTGCATGTGACACTTATTAAGGTGCATACAACACTTTACGACAGTTGTGACACTTAAGTGTAAATAGGTGTGACACTTAAGTGTGACATTTTGATGTGTAACAGATGCCCCCTAAAGTGTGAGATCATAAGAGAAAATGATGGCCAAAAAACTTTACAAATTCTTCAATGCAAGGGTGTTGGAGTAGGAGAACCTGACATAAGCTGCAAACAACCATCAAATAGTATAAATATATGTTTTCATTCCCGAGGAAGGCATACCTATGCTCGGAATAGGAGTTGACTCAAAGCATGGTTTTCAACCAATAGATTGTGGATCCATGAGAATATTGACTAAGGATATGGCCACCATAGATACAATGTGGATCCATTCCTCCATGACATGAACTGATCGCAGCCACTAAAAATACACAGTGGATCTATGAGATGAAAAAACATAGCCATAGATCAATACAATGTGGATCTATGTGACAATATATGTATCAGTAAGATCACCAACATGGAGATTGTACTGGAATCTTTTACACGTTCAAATGATCTCCATCGTAGCCTGAAAAAATCACATAATAGAGTGAGCGCTTAACCCAGGTTCTTCGTCCCAGCCACGAAACGGTACAATTCTAGCCACACAAATAGATGACTTGATGTCTAACATGGTAGAAACCACTTGATTACTGATCATTGAGGTATACCATTAACAAGTGCGAGGGAAATCACCAACGATGACAATGATTCCCAAGGTACCTTTATTACATTCCAATGAATGTGAATAAATGAGTTGAGATTGAACATTCATGGAATCATCTAATCAAAGTTCAATGGTGAAAACCTACGGTTGAAAGCGAGGAGGCCTGCCATTGAGGAATGCAAGTCCCAAGGTACTAACTAGTTTCTAAGTCTAATTCTTAGATAATGTGTTGAAGTCAACATCAATAGAATCCTTGAAGGAGGGCCATGATGTATCCCTCATCATCAATACAAAACAAACACATGAAAGTGATGTAAGATGGTGCATTAAATGAGTATGGAATGACACAGGAATAGAGACTGGTAATACTGCAGATGGTTGTTTTGAAATGAAACTTCCCTTGAAAATTATGAGGCATGACAAATGACTTGGCATCATTGAATTGATGAGTACCAAGAACATAATGTGGTGATAATAAGATCACTCTTCGATTGGAACGAAAACATATAATGACACATGGAATTGATATGACTCAGAGACAAGCAAATTACCCAACTTTAAGGCAAGACACAAACATGTGCCATGTTCAAGGGTGACAACAATAGATTCCATAATGGATTCCAAAAAAACTTGGCCCANCCATGATTGGTGAGTACCTCTTTGTTTTTTAATGAGCTTGAGGAGGATAACAAATGCTTAGTATAGCTCATCTTTGATGAGTCCCTCGACATATGTTTAATGAACCTGAAGAAGGAGAGGTTCAGTCCTATATGGGTCCTGGAGTTTGATCCCATATAGGTCCTTCAATGCATACTTTTACAAGCCCAAAGAAGGTAAAATTGATGGTTTTTCACGTTTAGAGAGTCTGAAAAGAACTTAAAGACAACTCCATGGGTGATTTTTTCATAAATTTAGTCTCCCAAGCCCGAAAAAATCATAAACCAGTACAAGGGAGAACTCTTCTAGTCATGCTTGAATAGAGTATTCATTTTTCGTAATTAGTCTCATGAGGCCAAAAAAGGGGTAAAATACCACTCAAAAGATACCCTTTCAAAACTTTTAACGAGTGTGAAAGGAAACAAGTTCACTCGACAATATTTCCATGTTCAGGGAGTCTAAAAAGAGCTTAAAGGAAACTCCAAAGAATTATTTTTTCGTATAGCTTTTACAAGTCTGGAAAAGCAATAAAAGTATTCTCGGTAACCTATTCTCATGTATTATCAAGCACGAGAAAGAACAAAGACTGATCTTGTTAACATATTCTCATGTATTTATGAGCATGAGAAAGAACAAAGACTAATCTCGTTCTAGAAAATACTACTATGTTATGATGGGAACAACCCCCAAGTGAGGATCACTCCTAGTAGCGTGTCTCTCTAGAGGTATTCCCCCCCCCCCATCTTGCTTGATAGAAGATAGTGGCTTCAATCAAACATGATGTCCAGAGGCTGGAGACCTGCCCCCTAAGTGTTGTTTCCTCCATTGACTCTTCTTCTTTCCTTGTTTAGGAGTTTGGCTACTAGTAAGAATATTTTCACTAGGTAGAGGAAAATAAGGTTCAAGTATTCGATTCAGAGTGGGAATCGATTCAATTGAGGGGGGTATATTTCATTTTTTAATGAGCTTGACAGAGACAATGAGCTATGCTCGTAAAGACCAGGTACTGCCAAAGGATCAAGTGATTCTAGGGATTGTTGCACCTAAGTCAATTGAAACACTGAAGATGTGACGACAATCATTGCATAGAACCAACTACGACCAAGTAACAAATTGTAATCCAAGGGAACAACAACTAATTCGATTTCGAATGAAATGGTTTTACCCTTCAATGTCACAATGAAAGATTTCAAGAATCCATGAGGTTGGAAACCACATCCATCAAACGCTTGAAGGGTGGTAGGAGACTGGTTAAGTTTAGGAAGTGGAGTATATTTCCCCTCTTCACTTGTTTGGTGGGGATATTGTATGGGGGTTCTATATTGAAGTGGAAATTCCTTAGGGTGTTATTTGGATTATATTGAGAATGAAATGAAAAACACATATAAATATAGTAGAGAGTACAAAAATATAGTGAAACCCAACTTCTATTAATGAATAAAATAGTAGAATACTATAGAACACAAACAGGATAGAATGGCGGCAACTTGTATTTGAAGAGAAATAGATGTTGGCTATTCTCATTTGAAAAAATATCTCACAATAGGATGAAAGAAACCTAATGGTCCAAAAAATCTAACCCTAGGAGGAAAAGTGCCAAAAGGTTTGTGAGCCTCGAGGTTTTTAATTGATACGCCAACTTCTCGGGGGCACAAATTTTGCATACAATATCTATTTGGGGTGCACAATAGCTGATTGGAAAGATTTAATTTAGAAGTACAATGGTTGTTATTCCAAGGGAGGCCATGGCCACCCCTAGCCCCTGAATGGCCAAAAAAACATGTTTTAAGGCCTCAAAATGACCGTGGAAGTTTAGGACCCAAAAATCATAATAAACATTTCCAGGATGGAGAATTGTGACGAGTTAGTGGAAGAGGTGGGTGGCCATCGATATCCACCTAGATCAGTCCTCCCCCCTTAGGAAGTAATGGTTCCCATTTATTCAAGTTTCCTAAGGAGATGGGGGAACTTTTGTTGAGTTTGAACCATGGTGAGCCACTTGCCTTGCTAAAGTAGTTGTCTTAATTTAAAAACCCGATAGAGTTGTATGTTCTGCTAATGGGTTCCCTTTATCTTAGTGTCCATGATACAATCCACTTGAGCTTGTGAAATGTAGTCAGAGTTGAGTTCTATATGGGCCAATTTTTCATCCACCTCTGAGGTGTCCAACAGAGGTGGGAAATATGGTCGAAGCAACTCCACATTAAATATTGGGTGCAAGCCAAGGAAAGGGGGAATACTTTCAAAATCATTGTCATCCAGAAACTTTGTGATGGTGTAAGTCCCATATTAGAGTGGTATGAGATTCTTATGGGGGATTGTGAGGTTCTCTTTCTACAAATGAAACCACACCTTGTCACAGACTTGAAACTTGTGAGGAACCCAATGTTGGTCATGTCATTGCTTATGCTTGGAATTGGTCTTCTCCAAGATATCATGAACCTATTGTTGGAGGTGCTAGATTTTTTCAACAAATTTGGACACTTGATTTTCCTCGATCTAAGTGTGGGAGGACTTTGTCGGAGAATATGGAATGGACAAAGATACATCAAAGGGGGCCAATAGTTGAAAATCCAAGCATACCTGAAAAGGGTTGTGTCCAATAGATCTATGGAGGGATATATTATAGCTATGATAAACATATGGAAGGTTCTCATCCCATGTACATGGATTCTTGGAGTTGTACATCTGCAAGATATTCATAATCATCCTATTGACCAGTTCCATTTTTCCATATGTTTGGGGATGAAAGTTATTCAATTTGGCCAGCTTTGTGTCCAGCAGAGACCATAGGATGGGCCATAAGGCACCGAGGAACATATTGTCCCTATACAAAATAATTGTTCATGGTACCCCGAAATGAAACCAAACAGTCTCAAAGAAGAGCCTAGTAGTGGCCTTACTTGTGATATTGTTTTTACATGGTGTTTAAATGGTCATCTTAGAGAACTGATCAACAACCACAAACACAATTGTGGCCATGTTTGGTGGAGAGAAAACTTGACATGTAATCCATGGAGATGAACTCCCAAGTCTTTTCTAGGGTAGGAAGAGGAGTGTATAGCCCATACTTCTTGATGCATGGCTTAGCAATAGCATAGGAAACACAAGACCTGATATATTGGTTGATGTCTTTTTGAAGCTTTGGCCAATATAAATGATTCTAAAGTATTGCTAATATATTCTCCGCATTGAAGTTCCCTAGCACTTGACTATAAAGTGCCTCTAAAATTATCTTTTCACACTCACTTGAAGGAACACAAAGATGGCCTAGATAGCCCAAGAGTGCATCTTGGAGGCAGAAATCTGAAACTTATTTATCGACACTCAATGTCTAATAAGTAGCAAAAGGTAGAGTTGCTATTGTATAATTATGGCCACTTGGAGGTCTCGTGCCCATATGAGTTAAGAACTGTGGTGAGTGCCATAAATGGGGGTTGATTGAGGGAGCATGTAACATGGTTGGTGCTTCCCTTCTTGTACTTAATGTTCAAGTGGAATTATTGCATGTATGTGGACCATTTCTGATGGTGATCATTCTGTAGCTTTCCTCGTGCTTGCATGAATTTCAAAGGCTTGTGATTAGTGTGGATGATCATTTCCTTGCCTAGAATATAATGCTTCCATTTTCTGCATGCCTACACAATGGAGTACATATCCTTGTCATAGGTAGGATATTTGGGAACGACAACAGATAGTGTTTCACTATGATATGCTACTAGATGTCCCTGCTAAGTTCAATAGAATTGTTAGAGGCATCTGTCTCAATATCGAATGGCTATTGTAGGTTTGGAAATGTTAGGATTGGTGCAGAATAGAGATGATGTTTTAGATCCTAGAATCTTTCTGCTATGATTCAGACCAGGAAAACTTGTATTTATCTCTCCCTTTGGTCACTTGAATTAAGGGTCAAGCGATATGAGAAAACCCCAACATGAATTTGTAGTAGAGTTTGGCGAGGCCTAAGAAGTTGTGGAGCTCTATCATATTTTTGAGGGATGACCAATTGTGAATAAATTGGATCTTGGTTGGTTCCACATGTACCCCATATTCAACCACAATGTATTCTAAGTATTAGATTCTCTGGATGCTAAATGAGCATTTCTCCATATTGGTGTATAACTTTTAATGTCGAAGGGTGCTTAAGACCTATTGAATGTGCTTCAAGTGCTTTGCCTAGGTCCGACTAAATATGAGAATGTCATCCAAATAGAGGAATGCAAAATATTTTTTGAACAACTACAAGATATCATCCATCATCCTCATGAATTTTGTTGGAGCATTAGTCAAGACAAAAGGCATGATCAACCACTCAAATAGACCTTCTTTATATTTGAAGGCTTCCTTCAATACATCAGTTGGTTCTATAGGAACCTAGTGATAATTGTAATTTCTAACCTTGTACAATATCTACTGCAAACATATATTCAGAAAAAGAACAGAAAATATACAATGGAAAATACAAACATTACACAGATATTTTTCCCTTGGAAATCCAAACTAGGAAAACCAGCATATTCTATATTCATTCATTGTGTTACAATGTTTACATTACAAAATACATATAGGAGCCAGCGACATCCAAATCCCTAACTCAATGACCTGGATTAGTCCAAAACCCCAATTCCTTAACAGAAAATAGAAAACCATCGGCAAAGAAACCATGTGCCAAAAAACCACCTAAATATAATGCGGTCCCGATGCAGTTTTTTTTTTTTTGGGGGCGCTGCCCCCGAACCCCCGCAG
>JASDQU011377158.1:33608-45949 GCA_032191745.1 Picea mariana
ACAATGAACTGGGGAATCCGACTGCTGGCTGGGTTTCGGGTGACATCTTGGAGCTTCCTCGCGATCTAGCAAAGGAGTGGGACGGGTTATTTCAGACACTTTCCAGATCAGGTATCTACCTACACAACGTTGTGGACCATCTCCTGTGGGCTGGCGGAGACAACTCAGGTCGCATATCAGTGAGAAATATTTACATAACAATCTCCAACACAACAAATAATTCCAACACAACCGGATGGCGCAAACACCTCTGAAATTGGAAAATTCCATTAAAGGTAAAACTCTTCATTTGGTTAGCTGACAAAAATAAAATCTCTACATGGGAAAATTTACTAAATAAAGGTTGGAACGGTCCCAATATCTGCCAGCTATGCTTTAAGGAAGAAGAATCAGTTATACATATATTTATTCACTGCAATTCCGCGAGACAAGTCTGGAACAAAATTGCTCATGACTATCACTTCACCTCTGCCTGGAATGCAACATCCATTTATGATTGTTTTTCCCATTGGACTTCCAACGAGCGCTCTTATAATTTTTTACCCCCCTTGGTTATCTGGCACATTTGGATGGAAAGAAACAAATTGATCTTTGATAAAATATCTCCTTCCATCAATTCAATTGCATATAAAGCTCTTGGCCTGCATTAGATTTGGAAAGAAATCTATCCATCCAAGGGGAAAACTAAATTTTTTATAAATCCTTCCATAGCTGAGAATATTTCTACGAGGTGGTTCGATGGTGCAACCCAACACAACGAAGCATTGAGTGGTGTAGGTGGTTTGATTAGAATGACTGAAAACTCTCTTTACAAATGGGCCTTTAGTTGTGGCCCGTGCACCAACAAAAGGGAAGAACTATTGGGTGCCTGGGCTACACTTCACTTGGCCACGAGGCTTAATATTGATCACCTTCAATTGATCAGTGACTCAAAGGTTATCATAGATTGGCTAAATCATAGTGGCAAGCTTCATTCGATCACCCTCTTGGATTGGATGGACCGAATCAAAACACTACAACGCCACTTCAAGGAACTCATCTTCTCTCATACTTCTCGGGAGTTCAGTAGGGAAGCAGACCTGCTATCTAAGACATCACTTCAAAAACAAGTAGGTCTGATCACCTACACCCCTTGGCTGGACGACCATGAGGGTCCCTCTCATACTATCAAATTATTCTAAGTCTTGAGCCAACAGTTATTTTTTGTCACCATCAGTTCTTTCACATAACTTGGCATTATTTTTTGGCAGAATTTCTTGATATCTCTCCTCTCCTCTTTTCTGACTTGTAGTTTCTCTTACTTTTATATCAGGATAACTTCACTCCCCTTCGAATTGGATTGTCCAATTGAAGGAGTTTGACTCTCCCTGCCTGCTAGTCTGCCTCAGTTTTCTGACTGTATCCAATTGTGAGAACATATTATATTTTAATATAATTGAACAATTTTTTCTTTTGGAATTTTTTTTTTGATCATTTGAATCAAATTTTTATTTGAATGAACTCTTCCTTCATTCATTACCATTGCAATTTTATCATTGAATCCTAGAAGGGCTAGTTCATACCAAGTTTTAATTTTTAAGAAGCTAATGACATTATCAACCACTTGGACCTTTTCCTCAATCTCCTTCCATATTTTTTTTATTCAATTTGAACATGGAACATGTTGGGCCAAAGCTTCATTTTATTAAAAAAAATTAAAATGAATTTTGAATTTGATCATTGATCCTATATCAAATGTTTATCCTAATCAAATACTTATTTCCTGATAATATTTATGAAGCATCCTCAACTGATTTCTTCAATACTCCAATCCTCTGAGTATCTTGAGCTAAAATTTTATCCCTCTCATCTATTCGCTGTTGGTAATTTGATTCCCAACATCTTGTTACTTCATAGATGAATTTACTTAATCAAATCCACATATTTCAATTTAAGACCAACTTCCATTTTCATAATATATTTTTTAAAAGTTTATACACTTTATTAACCAATGGTGTATCAATTGCAACTCTTGTGTGTTATTTATTAATGTATGAAGTCTCAATTGCAACTCTGATTAGTATTTTCTTTTGCAATGAAACATGGTGTGATCAAAATTCTTAAAAAGAGATCGAGTCCCTAAAAAGACACGTGTTTAAAAAGAGATCATATTCTAGCACGTGGATGCTATTTACCGACTATGCACACTTTGATAATATGTCGATGTGAGTTTCACTATGGATTTATCTCTGGATACATATAACTATGTGGTAAAACTGCTTAATGTTTAAACTTGGAAAATCTGAAAATAATGTGAATTACCTTGCAAGCATTGGTCATTGATAATCATAGTTTGAAATACACATCACAGTGTTTCCTTACACATTTCATTGTTGCATGCTTATCTTATCTCATATGATCTTTTATAGGTGTACATTCATGATTTTGATGAAATAATTGATTACTTTATTGTTTTCACTTCAAAGGATATAATTTTTTTTTTAATATTGATATGAATGCTTACTTCACATGTTGAATCAAATCTAAGATAATCTGAAATCATAGCTCATGTGGATGAGCCTCACTTTGTGGTTTAAGTCCAATTTAATTTCCAACATTTTTTTTAAAGCACAGATTGAGTGTTGAAGCAAATTGGTCAAAACTATTATTTCATTTATCATCATTAACTTTGATTAACTTGGTGCATTTCTCTATTATGGTTAATTGTTGGTAACTATTGTTCTTGTGGCATATTATAGCATACACACTTTGAATCGATCAAACGTTTTCAACTTTTCACTCCTTAAATCACATCTCCTCAACATTTTTAAATTGCATGTTTGACCTTGATTAATCGCATTAATCAATCTAAGTTAATTTATATCCACATGCTATCTATAATGATTAAGCTTTGATTGACCCCAAGGCTTATCCCCTAGACTAGGATCCCCATTTTTTCCCTTAATCTAAAGAGTGGGGAAAGGCCATCAAGGTGATAGTGGGTGGCAAGTCTGAGAGTTTCCCCTGGGCTCTCCCCTCGAGGTTAGGACTTTTCTTCCTGGGTGAGAATTTGAATGATAACATATACCACTCAATCTCATTAGATAAAGATAGGTTTTTTAAGACAACCTCTAAATTGTCCAGTTCGAGGAGAAGTAATGATTGATGATGCCTGTCTTCCCATGGTCTATCAACTATAGTCATGTTTTCAAATATAGTCTCGTCTAAAGGAAATTCAACATCCAAGAAATCATGTGAACTAAGAGGGTTGATGGCCCAGATGGGCGAAGTGTATTGATCATATTCCATATCATGATGGAGATTCTAATCGTCATTGATTTTTTCCATCTGGATCGCTTGATAATAAATATATACCACACTCAATAACATACTCTCTCCAAATGACTATCTCATAAGGGTGAGGCACTACCCAAAGGTCATGATTGACAACTAAAATGTTGAAATGAATTTAGTGTGAAAGCATAGGATCCACTATCAAAATAGAATCCAAAGAAAAACCTTGTGATTCAATAGTACCTAAGGAGATCATGCATATAGGAGCCGAGTTTGAGGAATTGACCTGTGGAGGTAGGGTAAATGTACCCATGTATTTAAACATACCAACACCAATACTATCATAAACACTCTTGGAATCACCAACAAATGGAATATTCATAGCGATGTTAGTTCTAGAATCCGATGTACAATAAGTGATTTGATCTATAGTAAGCATTTTCCTTCATGAAGAAAGCGAAGGAATCTAAAGACTGAAGACACAACATCTGTCATCATGTAGAACCAATTATGCCATAACAAAATATTATAGTCTAATGGGGTGTCGACTACTTCAACCTCAACTAAAATAATCTTTCCACCAAACTCAATAGGAAAGGTGTCAATGATTCCATGGGGCTTAAAGGTATGACCATCAAATGCTTTCAACATGGTGCTCAACTGGATAAGCTATGGAGAACCTAAGGCTCATCAACATGACAAAGACATAATGAAAGTGGAGGCTACTTGATCAACAACACATCTAAAGATGTATGTCCCACACAAAGATACTTGGATATGGAAGTCCATCGGGTGGGGAATCTTAGGCCAACTTTGTTCAATGTCAAATTTAATTAGAGGAGTATTTCAGGGATCAAATCCACCAATTGCAGTCAACAATTATTTTCACTATGCAGGGCATATTTGCAAGACCTTTAGGATAGACATAACACAAGGTGCTTGGGAGAAATCCTTAACAATACTATAATTGTGAGTGGTTTAGGCATTGGGGTTGTGTGTCAACCTTTGTAAAACACCCTTTGGGGGGGTGAAGCACAATATCAATGGATGGCCTCTCAATATACTAAGGGCCACTAGGATGAGACGAAGATAGATCCTTATCAGTAGAACCACTCTCAAGACTATCATATTTACAATATCTAGTCTAAATATTAAATGATTGATCACACATGTATACATTCACATTCAAGACATTTCCCCCTTGTGAGTATTTTCCTTATGTGCTCCCTTGCAAAGGTGGAGGGTTTGATGCAACCATTTGTTGTTGTGGGGGAAAAAGAATTTTTAGGATTGTGGGTTTTTATTTGGATCCCCATTGGGTTAAGTATCGATGAATTCATCCATTTGAGGACACCAATGAGTAGGATGGTCTTCATTACAAATATCACATGGAAACTTCATCTTATTCTTCTCTTTGGTGCCTCAAGCATTAGAATTTTTATCATAGGTAGTCCCTTGCCCAAAAGTATAATTCTTCTTTTTATTTCTCCTTTTACCTCTAGCTTGCTAAGCATTCATCAAAATCTCCAATTGTACTGAATGAATATAGAAGGTCTAGGTAGAAACTAAGGCATTTTATGATGTCAATGCAGTTGATGTGGATTAGAAGATATTGACATCTAACCATTTGGCCTACCCACTAGCCAACAAACGCATGGGAAGTAGGACTAATCACACCATCAACATGTGATCCCAAGGTAGGTTTGGGTGGGTTAGTTGATGGCCTATGAGCATTAGGTATTAACTCACATAACATGTTAGATTGAGACTAAATCAAGTCAAGTTGTTGAGCACGTAAAATCACTTACTCTTCGTTTAAATCACTTGACATAGCTACATCCTTACCAATATTAGGTAACAATGACTTCACAAACCAATCCCCAAGAAACTAATCGATAATTACATCTCTAATGAGCCTACATCACCATCTCCATTCATGGATATGATCGAGAATATTAGTGGCAATATTATGACGTAAAAACATCAAAATTTTGGTTATCATTTCATAATGAATCGGGAGTTGGAAATTTGTCAAAAAGGACATCACCAAAGACAAAAAATAATTAATGGAAGCACCTGGTAATTCAATATACCATTTTATAGCATTCCTTGTCAAGGTTCACAGGAAAAGTTGCAACTAAATACTATCATCCACCAAGGAATTAGATGAACACCATAGGTGCTATGTCATGACGTATGAACATAGGTGGTATGAATGTCGTAGGATATTCTCTAGTATTTCCATCAAACTTGGGTATGTTTGATAGTAATTTCATAGGTATGGTCATTCATGTGGGTTGATTCTTAATGGGATCATTCATTAATCAATATATATTATAAATTCAAGGTCACCAAGAAACCTAACTAAGTATTGGTGAATGAATTATGGTTAATGAATGATGAACCTTACAGTCCAAATGGATTTATATATCCCTCGATACTACTGACCCCATGGACATTGTTTTTCCTAGTGATAGTAGAAACACTAGTTATTGGGGAAGACCCAATATTAAAGTTCCAACCAAAAGGAAAATCTTCATTAGGTATAGTTGAAGTACCTATGGGTATACTAGAAATAGGTGGGAACCCACTTCCAACATTAAAACCAAGGATTTGACCCCCGCCAAAAACAATTTCTAGTGTAGGAACATATGAGGTCACAGTGGGCATACTAAAGGTACATAAACTAGTGGAAGGAAGAGATGTAACTGGTAGATTCCCCAAAGAGGAAGACCTGATGTCTGAGGCATAGAAGTGGAAGTAACTATCCCACTTATTTATGGAATGGAGGTGGCCATAGTGGCTCCTCCTACACATTGGGGGAAGTGGGAATGCATCCTCCCATATTGGATTACCCACTAATGTCTGACATAGTGTGATAATTATTCAAAAAAGAAAAAGGATCACCCAAATGAGTTCCACTCAACTAAACACGTAAAGGGATTAAAGGCTCTCTCAAAGGAGGGTTGAAATAGGGGCCACAAACATTTTGGTGCTTCACCTCCTAGGGTTATGGTTTTGGACTATTATGGTTCTTGATTTATGTTAAAATGTCATTCTTTCATCCTCTTGTAAGATATTTTTGCGAATGAGCCTAACTGACATCTCTTTATCTTCAAATATAAGCTGCCACCATTCTATCATATTTGTGTTAAACAATATTCTACTATTTTATTCATTAATAGAAGTTCGGTTTCACTATATTATTGTACTCTCTACTATATTTATGTGGGAGTTTCATTTCATTCTCAATATAATCTAGATCTGTGGTATTAGAGAAATCTTCTCCTTGTTATTTCTCAGTGCATGTCCTCGAGGAGGTCAAGGTCTAGAGATTTGGGTCTCAAGCTAGTTTCACTTGGGGATGACCACTCTCACCAACCCAAGCAACCTACCATGGTAGAAGAAAAGAGAGATGATGAAGAAGGAGATCCTTTCAATATGTTTCTCAAGGAATCTCTCACGTGACAATGGAATGAGATGATGGACAACTTCGCCTAGTTCCTTTGATGACTGGAGATGATAAGTGAGGCACCTTCAATAAGCGGCCATTTTGGAGGTGTAATACCCTTCAAGGTACACGTTAAATTTGATATCCCTTTATTTGAAGGACATATAGATGCATATGCTTTGGAGAAATGGTTGAATTTGTTAGAGGATTACTCTATTAAAACAAATTTCGACACCAAAAAGATCACCTTCTCTCTCCTTAAATCCCTTCCCCGTGTCAAATATTAGTGGGAATGTTACTAGGAGAGACATAACAAAGATGATTCTATGACATTTGGGATAGGACCCACTTGGGAGGCCTTTTTATGCCCTCCAGAAGGAATTCTACCATGTTGGAAACTATGATGACCAGTCCATGAGATGGACAACTCTACATCAAGAAAGTGACCAAACGGTGCCAGAGTACACCAATGTACTCCATACTTTGTGCTCAAAGTTGGGTATCAAATACTTTGAGCGACACCTAGTTTTGAAGTATCATAGCGGCCTACATAGGTACATCCAAACAGATATGGATTTCTTGTACATCTCCTCACTAGGAGTCACTTAATGATACATTGTCAAAATAGAGAAAAAATTTAAACAACAAAATAAGCGGGAGTTTGGGTCTACAAATCCATAACAACATAAGCATGTTAAAGGAGACCCTAACTCATAAAACAAGGGATAGAGCAAGGAAGGCCAACCTCAAGACAACCAGTCCAATTCATAGGAAAATAAGGGTAACGGGAAGTTGAAAAAGGACATTGGAAAGTGGTGTGAGTTCCACAAAATCCCTTGGCACAACATTGATGAATGTCCCTCGAAACAATTATTTTTGGTCGAGCTTAAAGAAAAAGAGTTGAACCCTAAATCAAAATCTAATTCAAAATAGGATAAAGGAAAGATGATCATTGATTCAGAGCCTAGTTCTACCATCGCAAATAAAAATATCCAACCAAACAATTCAGAGGATATTGAGGAAGGGAAGAAAATCTTCCATTCATAGATGTGGGTGAAGGGGACTCCACTACATTTCATTATTGATAGCGGGAGATAGAAAAAACTGATCTCAGGAAAGGTCATCAATAGATTGAAGTTGTCGACAATGCTACACCCCCAACCACACACCATCAATTGGTTGACCCAGGGATGAGACCTTCACATCAACCAGTAGTGTCGCTTGTCCTATGGCATCAAGCCCTTCAAATATGAGGTATTATGTGATGTTACCCCACTCAAAGTTTGTGATTTTTTTAAGGAAAACCTTATATGTAGAGATGTCATGCTTTTTATGAGTCCTGACCCTATAGTGTCATTATTACTTTGGGAGGTCATCCTTACAAGGTACCAGAGGTAGCTCCAACTACTACATTTTCATTGATCTCAACAAAACAATGTTGAAAGGAGATATCTCATACTGTGAATTTTTTCCTCTTCATGGTTCGTTCATAAGGTGAGAAAAAGGTCACTATGACCACTACAACTTCAACACAAGGTCTCTATACATAGAAAAAGTAGGTGGAAAATATTGTAGAGGAGTATAGAGAACAATTTGATTCACTTATAGGGGTGCCTCTGCACTTTCAAGTCAAACATCCCATTGATTTGATACCTAGTGCCCCCTTACCCATTATTCCAATATGCAGATTCTCCTTTATATAGAATGAGTAAATCAAGCATAAAATTCATGACCTCGTCCAAAAGGGCCACATTCGATTGAGCTCCTCACCTTGTGGGAGATGAATTGTGTTGGTACAAAATAAGGATGGCACATGGAATCTCTATATTAATAATAGAACCCTGAACAAAATCATTGTCAAGAACTGATACCCGATCCCCCGAATTTATGATCTTCTTAATCAAATTAAGAGTGCCAAGTCCTTCAATAAGATTGATCTGAAATGAAGTTATCACTAGGTTCCTATAGAACCAATTGATGTATTGAAGGAAGCCTTCAAATATAAAGAAGGCCTGTTTGAGCGGTTGGTCATGCCTTTTGTCTTGACTAATGCTCCAACAAAATTCATGAGGATGATGGATGATATCTTGTAGTTGTTCAAAAAAAATTGTGTGTTCCTCTATTTGGATGACATCCTCATATTTAGTCGGACCTAGGTAGAGCACTTGAAGCACATTCAACAGGTCTTAAGCACCCTCCAACAACAAAAGTTATACACCAATATGGAGAAATGCTCATTTAGCATCCAGAGAATCTAATACTTAGAATACCTTGTGGTTGAATATGGGGTGCATGTGGAACCAACCAAGATCCAATTTTTTCACAATTGGTCATCCCTCAAAAATTTGATAGAGCTCCACAACTTCTTAGGCCTCGCCAACTTCTACTACAAATTCATGTTGGGGTTCTCTCATATCACTTGACCCTTAATTCAAGTGACCAAGGGGAGAGATAAATACAAGTTTTCCTGGTATGAATCATAGTAGAAATATTCTAGGATCTAAAACATCATCTCTATTCTTCACCAGTCCTCACATTTCCAAACCTACAATAGCCATTCGAGATTGAGACAGATGCCTTGAACAATTCTATTGAACTTAACAGGGACATATAGTAGCCTATCATAGTGAAACACTATTTGTTGTTTTTCAAAAATACCCTACCTATGACAAGGATATGTACTCCATTGTGTAGGCATGCAAGCAATGGAAGCATTATATTCTAGGCAAGGAAATGATCATCCACAATAATCACAAGCCTTTGAAATTCATGCAGGCACGAGGAAAGATACAGAATGGCCGCCATCAGAAATGGTCCACATACATGCAATAATTCCACTTGAACATTAAGTACAAGAAGGGAAGCACCAACCATGTTACATACTCCCTCAGTCAACCCCCATTTGTGGCACTCACCACAGTTCTTAACTCATATGGGCACGAGACCTCCAAGTGGCCATAATTATACAATAATAACTCTACCTTTTGCTACTTATCAGACATTGAGTGTCGATAAATAAGTTTCAGATTTCTACCTCCAAGATGCACTCTTGGGCTATCTACGCGATCTTTGTGTTCCTTCAAGTGAGTGTGAAAAGATAATTTTAGAGGCACTTTGTAGTCAAGTGGTAGGAAACTTCAATGTGGAGAATATATTAGCAATACTTCAGAATCATTTATATTGGCCAAAGCTTCAACAAGACATCAACCAATATATCAGGTCTTGCATTTCCTATGCCATTGCTAAGCCATGCATCAAGAAGTATGGGATATACACTCCTCTTCCTACCCTATACAAGACTTGGGAGTTCATCTCCATGGATTACATGTCAAGTTTTCCCTCTACCAAACATGGCCACAATTGTGTTTGTGGTTGTCGATCAGTTCTCTAAGATGGCCATTTTAACACCATGTAAAAATAGTATCACAAGTAAGGCCACTACTAGGCTCTTCTTTGAGACTGTTTGATTTCATTTTGGGGTACCATGAACAATTATTTTTTATAGGGACAATAGGTTACTCGGTACCTTATGGCCCATCCCGTGGTCTCTGATGGACACAAAGATGGCCAAATTGAATACATTTCATCCCCAAACATATGGAAAAATGGAAGTGGTCAATAGGATGATTATGCATATCTTGCAGATGTACAACTCCAAGAATCCATGTACATGGGATGAGAGCCTTCCATATTAGCTATAATAGATCCCTCCATAGATCTATTGGCCACAACCCTTTTCAGGTATGCTTGGAGTTTCAGCTATTGGCCCCCTTTGATGTAGCTTTGTCCATTCCATATTCTCCGACAAAGTCCTCCCACACTTAGATCGAGGAAAATTAAGTGTCCAAATTTGTTGAAAAAATCTAGCACCTCCAACAATAGGTTCGTGATATCTTGGAGAAGACCAATGCCAAGCATAAGCAATGACATGACCAACATTGGGTTCCTCACAAGTTTCAAGTCCGTGACAAGGTGTGGTTTCATTTGTAGAAAGAGCACCTCACAATCCCCCATAAGAATCTCATACCACTCTAATATGGGACTTACACCATCACAAAGTTTCTAGATGTTTGAAAGTATTCCCCTTTTCCTTGGCTTGCACCCAATATTTAATGTGGAATTGCTTCGACCATATTTTCCACCCTTGTTGGACACCTCAAAGGTGGATGAAAAATTGGCCCATATAGAAATCAACTCTGACTACATTTCACAAGCTCAAGTGGATCATATCATGGAAACTAATATAAAGGGAACCCATTAGCAAAACATACAACTCTATCAGGTTTTTAAATTAAGACAACTACTTTAGCTAGGCAAGTGGCTCACCATGGTTCAAATTCAACAAAATTTCCCCCATCTCCTTAGGAAACTTGAATAAATGGGAACCATTACTTCCTAAGGGGGGAGGACTGATCTAGGTGGATATTGATGGCCACCCACCTCTTCCTTTGACTCATCACGGTTCTCCATATTGGCCATTTTTATTATGATTTTTGGGTCCTAAACTTCCACGGTCGTTTTGAGGCCCTAAAACATGTTTTTTTGGCCATTCAGGGGCTAGGGGTGGTCATGGCCTCCCTTGGAATAAAAAAAATTGTACTTCTAAATTAAATATTTCCAATCATCTACTGTGCACCGCAAATAGAAATTGTATGCAAAATTTGTGCCCCCAAGAAGTTGGCATATCAATTAACAACCTCGGGGCTCACAAACCTTTTGGCACTTTGCCTCCTAGAGTTAGCTTTTTTGGACCATTAGGTTTCTTTCATCCTCTTGTGAGATATTTTTTCAAATGAGCATAGACAACATCCATTTCTCTTCAAATATAAGCTACCACCATTCTATCTAGTTTGTGTTCTATAGTATTCTACTATTTTATTCATTAATAGAAGTTGTGTTTCATATTTTTGTACTCTCTATTATATTTATATCTGTTTTTCATTTCATTCTCAATATAATCCAAATAACAGCCCAAGGAATTTCCACTTCAATCTAGAACCCTCATACAATATCCCCACCAAACAAGTGAAGAGGGGAAATATACTCCACTTCCCAAACTTAACCAATCTCCTACCACCCTTCAAGCGTTTGATGGATGTGGTTTCCAACCTCACGGACTCTTGAAATCTTTCATTGTGACATTGAAGGGTAAAACCATTTCATTCAATATCGAATTAGTTGTTGTGCCCCTGGATTACAATTCGTTACTTGGTCATAGTTCGTTCTATGCAATGATTCTCGTCACATCTTCAGTGTTTCGTATTTTAGAATTTCCCCATCAAGAGAAAATTGTCATTGTTGATCAACTTGACTATTGCGCTCCTGATCTCCACAATTATGCAATGAACAATGTTCCTTTTCTAGGTTCTAGTCTTGGGTATGAGAGTGTAGGAGTAGGTTTCCTTAATTATTCCTCACTCATGGGGATTTTTCCTTTTCCTCCTCCTGACACCCCACAGGTTGCCACGTTAAATATGATTTCGAATCAGGTGCAAAAATCCCTAGAATCAATTGATCCTTTGGAAGTACCTGGTCTTTATGATCATAGTTCACTGTCTCTGTCAAGATTGTTAAAAAATGAAATATACCCCCCTCAATTCGAATCGAGTCCCACTCT